>JASSUY010050918.1:0-22829 GCA_032466535.1 Forpus xanthops | reverse complement strand
TCTGCCCTTGAACACTGCCAGGGATGGGGCAGCCACAGCTGCTTTGGTAAGCTGTGCAGTGTCTCACCATCCTACCTCAGATTTGAAGTTCATTTTGTGAACTGTTTAGTAATCATTTAGTAACTGTGTTTTTTTTTTTGGTTTTTT
Organism: Forpus xanthops; assembly: GCA_032466535.1. Taxonomy (NCBI): domain Eukaryota; kingdom Metazoa; phylum Chordata; class Aves; order Psittaciformes; family Psittacidae; genus Forpus; species Forpus xanthops. The sequence goes on along the minus strand of JASSUY010050918.1, from coordinate 22,682 downwards.
TTTTTTGGTCCCCCCCACCTCCAGAGGGCATTTACAGGGCTGTTTTAGCAAGGCTAGTATGAGGCCGATTGTGATGTGCAGCTAATTCTGGCACCTTGTAAATATCAAAAAAACACATTTTGTTTCTACACTAATACACTAAGGTCAAGAAAGACTTTCTATTTGAAATAGAAGAGCATTTAATTTTCATTAGTATCTATAACTTAAAAGCTGCAGAAGGAAACAGGAATTTTTAATACTGATGTGTTGATGTTTCAGCTTACTCTCTGAGGAAAACTTTTAGAGACAAAACCATAAAATAATGATCTAGCATTCTGGTGTCTGCCAGCTTTTTCTGAGTGCTGTGTACATATGCTGCTTTCTGGCTGTGGTGCTGTGAAAGAGTTGGTCTGTGCTTTTCTGGAGATACTCTTAGCTTAGTGCTTACTCTTGTTTCAGGATTATTCTCTCTTATCATTAAATACTTCAGTTTCCAAACTGTGTTTTGAAATGGGAATCTGATACCCATTGGACATTTCTGAACAGTAGTTTTTTCATGTTGCTGACTCAGTTGGCATTATTCCCCCAGTATCATTTTATCTTATTTACTTTATGTGTGCATCTGCTTAGTTCTCATACTCCCTCAGGGCACACAAGATGACTAATCCAAGTCCTCAGTTTTCGCTCTCTACTTTCTTATTCTTACAGTTAGATGTGCAGTATAAATATCGTTGCTTGAGCACTAATGTACAATTTAAAAACAATAAATGCCCCAGTTACTCAAGGCTAATAGTTCATTCTGTGCTGTGTTATCACCTGTTACTTCTGTGAAGAATATATCTTCTGAGTAGGTAATTCAGTGATCATTGCTATGCCATATAAATTCTTACAAAATTATTTCAGGTTTTTTCATCTTTTTTTTTTTTTTTTGTCAAATGCCAGACATAGCTTCAACAGTGCCTTATCATGGATTTATCATGATTTCCATCATTCCATCATGATTTTCTTCATCTTGAGTCAACTGCTTGCCCCTGGTCATTGCTTTGAATGATGGAAACATGGTAAAACCCAACTGGCTCTGGAGGAATTGTTGCTGGTGCTACTGCCTGGAGCCACACTCAAATGGACCCTGTTCCGAGATGAAGGGCGACTGTATCCCTGGGTTATATTCTCAGGTATAAGCTTGGGGATGCACAGGCTTTGCCTTATACTCAGCATAGCATAGCGATCTCCAACATGTTAATCAGTGCTGCTTGCCCATGTAAAAATTGTAGTCCTTAAGTTTGGCATTTTTTTCTGTTCATTTTTGCTTGGGTTTTATATATATGTGTATAGATAGATACGGATATCTCTACATAACCACAGAATGGTTTGGGTTGGAAGAGACCTTAAGCTTATCTGTTACTAACCCCCCTGCAATGGGAAGGGACACTTTCCACTCAATCAGGTTGCTCAAAGCCCCATCCAGCCTGGCCTTGCACGCTTCCAAGGGTGGGGCAGCCAGAGCTTCTCTGAGCAGCCTCTTCCAGCACCTCACAGTAAAGAACTGCTTCCTAATATTTAAGCTAAATCTGTCCTTTTTCAGTTGAAAGCCATTCCCCCTTCTTTTATCACAACTTACTCTTAAAAGAAGTCCCTCTCCAGCTTTCTTGCAGGGACATATCTCATTTTGCATCTTTAACTTGTGCAGAATGATATAATTAATAAATAAAATATGTATTTATTTAAGGTCCATTTCACTCATGATGAGTGTGGCTCTTCATTACAGTCTTATGTTACCTTGAATATCTTTTATGTTTCTACTTTCTTTTCAAACCCTGTAACACAGGAGAAATACATCTTCACTGGTTTTCCATACTGAAGTGGAATGCAATGGTCCTTCAGTTTCATACCTTGTTTAACTAATAGGAATCAACTGAAAAAAATTTGATGTTTTAATAGAATTTTCACCCTTGTTTTGAAAGGCAGTGTAGCCTATAATGGGCTTTATTTCAGCAGCGTTACAAATGTTATTCTTTAATCATTCAGGAAGGGTCTGAAGAAAGGTTGGTTGGGTGTGGCCAGTCTATTGCAGCATTAGCTCTGGTATAAGATAACAAGCTCTCTTTCTAGACATTCTTTGAAATACACATACTGCTCTAAGAAGAGCCAGGAATTGTGAGGTAATAAAAATGTTTTAGCCCCATCTTTAATAAGGATTTCCATCTTCAGTCAGTGAAATGTGTTGTAACATGAGTAGAAGTGACAAATGTAAATAAGTGCAATCAAATAACCTTTGCTTAATTTTAAAATGCAGAGTGGCATACAAAGAGTATAGGTTTATCTAAAAGGGAAATTTTTAAGAAAAAAAACTTGATACTTCGTTATGTCTATGCTTGTGTCTGTTGAATAGTGAGGGAGGAAAAAAGTGGGCTTTTTCCTTTCATTTTTCCTTTTTTAATGTTTTTTTTTAACAGTAAGGTAAAATAAAGAATATCATCAGCTTTTCTGATGAGTAGTGGTATAATTAGTTTTTCTGCCTATTGTCATATGATAAGTATTTGTTGGAAATAATCTACCTGTATGAAAAGAATCTCTATAGATAAAAAAAAAAAACTATATAACTTATGTAGAGTTGTCGATAAATGTTGCAGATATCACATGGTAGATTTAGCTAAAAGGTAAAGTATTTTAACTTCTTTCTAAATGTGATAATTCAGGTAAAGATCAAACATATATACACGTGAGGACAGTCATACATGCATGCAAAAAAAAAATCTCTTATGGTAGATTATTTTGAAGGTTTCTAATGGTATCATGAGTGAAGATCATAGCCTGTGTTGTGGGCAGAGAAGCAAACCCTTTGGTGTTAGCACAGTTCTCATGGAACACCAACAAGTGCATGGTGTGAAACCTGGGATTTTGCTGTATTGGGGGAGTTACAGAAGCTGAGCTGCTACTGAAGTTAAACCAGTTTCTGAGCTTGAATTGGCAAACTAATAGCTTTGGGAATGGCTGTGTCTCTTGGTGACTGGTTTATTTTGCAGATATCTCACAATTGCTTAATTGTTTGAAGAAATTCAGTATTTGAGGATTTAAAACGAGGTAGTATTTGGTTGTTCGTGCCCATAGCCTGAGGCAGCAGAGTAACTCTCAAGAGCACTGAAGTTCGTGAAACAAGACAGGGAAATGCAGATGTGAAAATGTGCACTTGGCTGTACAAACGAGGGCTGTTTCCATCCCTTGCATAGGATCCTAATACAGATGTACCTTGCTATTATACTGTTGCTGTAAGCGGTACTTCTCTTTAAGACAGTTTTTGTTGTGGTCCCCTCTCCCTAATCAGTGAAATGGTTGACCAATGTTTTTCCAATAAGTAATTTTATGCCACACTTTAAATGAAAAAGTTAAGGATATTTGCTTTATAAAATTGCTGATAAAAAAGTATTCAAAATGTTCCAAGCATGCATAGAACAAGAACAAAGTATACTGAATATCAGAAATAGTAGGCAGAAGTAGAGTGTATGGTGACTTCTTATTTGGCAGGTACCTATCCCATCTATACTTATTTGCAGGCTTAAAAAGAATTGTAAACCTTTGGTTTCATATCTGTGTTGATTCTGGAACAGCAATTTGTTAGATGATGACTGTAACAACTGCCAGGCTTCTGTCATGTTCATTGCAAAATAATAATTAAACTATTGATCATTCTTTCTGTCTTGTAATCATGTATTTCAAGAGTCATCATTTTGGGATATGGGCTAAAGCTGTCAGATAGGAACCAGCGCTTTAATGAGATGGTTAGAAAAGAATTGCAATTTGTAACACGTAAATAGTAAATTAATCTGCCTACTGACTTGGGCAACTCCTTAGTCTTGGTATCAAGCAAAAGGTTTCTCACAAGATGAGGTGACCTATGTGATATATTGTTCAAAATATATCAAAAGAGTTGAAAAAATAGGTTATAATACACAATTGGTTAATATGATATGGAGGATGGGGACAAGGATCATTTAATGATAATGATTAATGACAATGATTTGATGATAATGGTTATTACTGATGCACATAAATTACTAATGAAATCTTAAGCTTTCCTAAGCCTTCTATTTGCAAGGTAGCAAATATAGATACATGTGGTCAGAGTAGCATAAAATTATTAATCTGTTGGAATATTTGTGGTTGCCTGCAGGCAGCCTGATTCAGAAAGATGCAAGACATATGCCAGAGTGATTTTCAAAAAGAGAAAAATGTGAAGATGAGTTCTCATTTCGAACCATTCACAAGAAAAGTATGTGATGGAGTTTGGGCGTAGGGATGGAAAGAGGAGAGCAAAGCTTTGATGATGTCCCTTTAACTGTGGGAATCTCTGAGCATTAAGAGTGTCAGAGCAGGGTAGTGCAGAGCGTATTGTATTGGCTCATTGGTACAGTTGTACTTTATCTTAATTTTCTCTTACATATGACAGCAAAGGACTTCTTTCCTCAGTGCACCAGATTGAGACAGTAGGGTAAAACACGTGTTTTTCCAAGTAGACAGAAGCCATAAAAAACATACTTCAGAAAGAAAACAAGAAGGCTGTAATTATTTATGGCATTTTTCAGTGATTGTAACACTGAGCTTTCTCTAAAGGCTTTTCTAAAACTTTAGATAATCTTAGGATCTTAAGATGTCTTAGATAATGTAAAATAGAGTTTTTTGCTCTTTGTTTACCCTTTTAATCTTGTTTTTCCTACTAAATCTACTAAGTTCCCTTTTCAGCTTTTTACTGTAAATTATTAAAAATAAACTTGTCCTATAATAAAAAAAGGAGCAGAAGATACGTAAAACTATTTATCACAGCATACTTTGCAAGTCTGGCATTTGTTAAATTAGATAAATTGGCAGCTACTTCATTCTTTATCTTACAAAGCAGAACTAAACCCAAATGAGACATAAAGCCTTCTTGCTTCAGGAAGGTGCTGGAGATTGCTTCTGTCCTTTTTTAGTTATTAAACTCAGAAACTCTTAAAGAAAACTTTTGATAGAGGCAAAGACATAGTGTCCTAAGTAATTTCTTCTATAGTGTCCTAAGTTGTCCTCTGTACCTTTGACAAGAATAATTTGCCTTTCAAAGTGATTTTGAAATTTTTTTTAAATACGTCTGTCAGGAAATTACTGTGCATGCTGGGTCATTTAAACTACTTAAAGTGCATGCTAAATACACTCAATAAGCATTTAATTTAGCATTAATGGGATGATTATTGTATGTGAAATACTAATTTATGATAAAAGACAGTTATGAGGATCTGATATTTGTTCGATTCATTATTCATGTTAGATAGCAATTAAATTTACAAGGTTATTTTAAATTGATCAATACAGAATTCGTGGAACAGTAGTTACTATAAAACGTGCCATGATGCATCATCTACAGCTACAATGGCATGTTAACCAAACATTAATTTTAACTCATGTCTAGACATTCAGCTTCTCTTTCCCATGAAAAGTTAGAGAAAGTGAACACTAAGTTTCATTTTAAGAATAAGGGTGTGTTAGAAAAGAAACTGACCTTCATGTTGTTCACTGCCTTTGAACAGTGGAGTTTCTCAGCACTCCCATAAACAAGAGTAATACAGCACTGGGAGAGAGATATTGAGCTCAAATAAAGGAGGCGGATGAGCAGTTGTGTAGCTTGTGCCGGACTCCTGGGCTTCTGCCAAGATTACATGTTGGTGAGTTCTTTGCGGCTGTTGATCATCTCGAAGGCAGGGGACACCTTTGGGCTCCCTATTGCAGCTCTCTGTCCTGGCAAATTCTTGCTCTTCCAACCAGTGGTGACAGTAGTTGTTCCTGAGTAGCTGGGGAGCTAAATACTAAAACTCTTCCAATTTTGTCTTGTTGCTTTCTATTGCTTTTCTTTGAAGTGTTTAGTAGCTGTTGAAATTCTGCTGCTGCATAGGATTTTTTTTTCCCTCCAAAAAATAAAAATATAAAAAGAAGAGGATGCTGAAATGAGAGGATACTCTAGGGACTAGAAAAGAGAAAAAAGGAACCTGACTGTGAGAGGTAGTTGAAAGAAAAAATCTTCAGCGTTAAGTTAGGGCAGTGAATTCAGAAAACGAATGTTTCCAAGCCTTTTAAGTCCCTTTCCTACCAAAAATACCTTTCTTCTACCATGATAATTGCTATTTATTAGTGAGAGAAAGCATAAGCTGGATTTGCAGCATTTAGTTGAGGAGCAAAAATATATTTTTTGTGGAAATGCTGTGGGTAACTTCTAGTTAGCTGGTAGTTATGGTATCTAAGGGAAATTGCTTTTATATACAGATTTTTTAAGTTGGCATTATGACTGATCAGTAACAGTGGTATGAGGCTACAAATTTTACACTGTGCAGGTATTGAGGCACTGCCACATGTTGCCCAGAGAAGCTGAGGCTGCTCACACATTCCTGGAAGTGCTCAAGACCAGGTTCACCAGTGTGAAATGTGTCCCTGTCTGTGGAAGGTATCCCTGCCTATGGCAGGGGAATTGGAAGTAAATGATCTTTGAAGGTCCCTTCCAACTCAGACCATTCTGTGTTTCTGTGAAATTGTTGAAGACTTGTGGAAAATAGTTAGAAAAATAATAGCAGGTACTTAATCATAATTAGCAGGGTTTATTTTAAATATTTTATCTTGGCATAAAAAGCAGGAAAAAAGCACAAACTTTTTTGGAGGCGATGAATTGGAGGAAGAGTCATCCGCCCTGAGTATATAGAGAAGAGCAGCAGTGTTTACCATGTTTGCAAGAAGCAAGACTTGTAAAGCATCAGTAACCAAATCTGTATGCGAAAAGGGAGGACTGGGAAGGAGAGTGGTTGTCATCAAAAAATTTTGATTTTGAGGTCAATCAATAGATTAAGACACAAAGACCACAAAAAAGTAAATGTGCGCTTAATTCTACACACTATACTTACAACAATACGTAAGGTGCAACTGTTTACAAAAAGCTATGAAAGACTGTACACCTACGGTTTAGCGTGCTGTTGTATGCTAACTTTCATATATTATTAGAAGTTATTTGTCTTCTAGATATCCCAGGATTAAAAAAATGTAATTACTGATAAAGTCAGATGGTTTCTCACAACTTTTATGTATTAGGAAACTCGGTTTTTTCAATCCCTTGGAAATTGGGGAAAAAAAAATTGTGGAGAAGAGCTCTAATCTCTTTTTCTGATTTATCTAACATATAACATGTATCCATTCTTTTTAAACTTCCAGATAAATAGTCTCACTCATTGTTACATTGTTCCACGGAGGAAAAAATTGAATCATACAGAAAAATATGAAATTATCCAGAGAAGTCTGTCTTTTTTTTAAAAGAGTGACTTCTTAACTGCTCTTAGAATTAGGAACTTGGATTTTATGCAACAGCCAGTGACTGATACCTCAGTTCAGAAATTAAAATTCCTGTGTAGATTTGAAATGTGTCATTGACTTCCCCATCACTTCTGGTTTAATGTTCTTGTGATACCATTAAGAAATTAAAATAGCAAAATATCATAAAAGCAACACAGTAAATAATATTTTTTTTTTTTTTTTTTTGTACAGAAAACCTAAATCATTTGTGTTGATTAACTGCCTCCCTTCCATTCTAAGCTTTTTAATTTTTGCCATTTTTTAAATGTTTAATGCAGGAAAATGCTTGATGTTACTTCAAAGTAGAAAAAGCAGGAAACTTTGGATGCAGCAAGATGAACATCTCAGGGTTTTTTGAGTTTTGATGGGTCTTCACCCCTTGAATTTGTACATCAGAGTCTCTCTGGTGTAATTGTTCATTATTCCAAATACTTTTTTTTTAAAGCTCAGTTATCAAAATAGAAGTTGGTCTTGTTATTTCTATCTCAGCATTATATTTGTCAGAAGACCAAGTATTTGCAGGATTTGTGCTGCTGCTTATGGGTAGAAATAGGTGTCCGCCGTATGCCACAAAACCTAAAAATGAATGTATGTGGTCAGTACTCTTGAGCCCATGTGCTGTTATGGGAGTAGATATTCTTAATAAAAAACCAAAACTAATTATGATCAGATTTGATAAACTAAAATGAAAAATCTAAGCTAGGAACCAAGAGTAGAAAAAGACAGGTACATTCTTTTGGATTTTTTTCAGGTTTTCAGTACCTGGAGTAACTCTACACATATCGCATGTTTCAGTGGAATTAAAAGCAGCATTTCCTCCCTTTTTTCATATTTTTATCGTTCCAGTTTTAGCTTGTATGTCTGCAGACCTTTGTAGGGTACTAGGCTGAGTTTTTGTAGCTACAGCAGATTCGATTGTATAGGTACTTTTGGAATAATTAGACTCTTTAAGCAATTAAAGAAATGAAGCATTAGTTAAATTAAAAAAGGACATAGTTATGATTTTCTATTAGTCAATTAATTTGTTTAACTAAGTGGAGAGAATAAAATACCCCAAAGTACGGGTTGTTTCTTTTTCACAGAGGATTACTCCCACAGCATTAATTTTGTTTGTATGTATCCTACAGAAATTGCGTCTTTTTTCTTTTTTTCTTTTTCCTGTTGTACCTAACGCATCTTATTAGCACATCCGTAATTTGCAATCAAAATTCCCTTGAGAGACTGGTTTTCCCTCACCTTTTATCCAGATCTCCAAGGTATCAGTGTTCAAAGTACATTGAAGAAACCTCAAGCTCACAAAAGAAATTCTGCTGAATCATCAAGGCATTTATTCTTCTTATATTGAAAAAATGCAAAGGCTAATGTAATTAAAAAGAAAGGTACTGCAAAAATTGTTTTATCTCACAAACTGATGTCCTGGCTCCAGAAGTAATAGTAGATGGAAAAGGGAAAAGTGAAATTTTGTTTCCAGCACTAGGCCATAACAAGTCATAGGATCCAAGTGTTTTTACAGGCTTGCTTTCTGTAATTTTACCTTCAGATTTTTAGTATGTTTCTTATGCTGTGTTAAGAGGTTCCTTATCTTTCTAGCTATAAAAGGGGAGCAGTAGGCAGAACATTCAGAGAACAGCTGTTTGCTTTTTTCTCATGCCAGAATTAAACTTGAGCTGTTCTTCTTGTAGAAGTCTTTTGTAGAGACTGTCCTGCACACCACCACACCTCCTGAGGCAAGGCCCAAGTATCCAGGATTCACTTTTTATGCTGTGTATAGGTTAATGATTCAAACTGGCAATGAAATTTGCCATTTCATACCTGGCATGCTGTGCTTCACAATGTCATCAACATCACAGGCTCCTCATATCCAGTGTGAGTTTGGTGAGAATACGCTGTAGTTGAGCAGGACATTTACACAGCCATTATCTTGTCCACTTAGGCTGCCAGGCACAGGAACGATTACAGGCTACATCCACAGAGTTAAGATAGATACCTGTCACTTCAGAAATCTAAGTCCAGGCTTTAGATCTTCAACAGGCACCTCAACTGCCACTCAAACTGGCAGGTTCCACTAGCGGCTTATGCTTTCCAAGAAATCATGCTCCACTGTTCAGTGTACATGATGGATTGGGTTATGTTTGAAATACCGTAGTAGCTGTAGATTAAGTATTTGGCATTCATTGGGGCACAACTGCAAGTGAGGCAGTTGTCATTAGCTGAACATCCTCATTGACTGGTTCTTGAATGTTATTTTGACTCAAAATACATTTTTGATGCTGACCCAATGAATATTCTGTATGTAAAATGTATCAGTGCCATCAGGCAGAATAAGATTGCCTGCTGCATCTTGCTGAAAGATGCAGAGAAGGTCAGTGTGTAGAGTAGGAGAAAGAGGAGATGAGCACTTAGACCTTTCTGATGGGTCTAGGGCAGATTTTGAAGGACAAATTATTGCAGAAGTGTGCTATTCGGGCAGTGAATTCTTGAATGAGAGTAGTAATGTGCTTTCCTCTTAATCCCACAAAATAAAGGTGATGGACAGGGCGGAGCAGTTGATGTCATCTATCTGGACTTGTGCAAAGCATTCGACACTGTCCCACATAACATCCTTGACTCTAAGTGGGAGAGACAGCGATTTGATAGGTGGACCACTCAGTGGATAAAGAACTGGCTGGATGGCCGCATGCAGAGGGTTGTGCTCAATGGCCCAATGTCCGTCTGGAGACCAGTAACAAGTGGTGTTCCTCAGGGATCAGTGTTGGGACCACTCTTTTTCAACATCTTTGTCGATGACAAAGACAGTGGGATTGAGTGTGCCCTCAGCAAGTTTGCCAATTACACCAAGCTGTGTGGTTCTGTTGATAAGCTGGGGAGAAAGGATGTCATCCAGAGGGACCTTGACACACTTGTGAGGTGGGCTGATGCCAGCATTATGAAATTTAGCCATGCCGAGTGCAAGGTCCTCCACCTGGGTTGGAACAATCCCAGGCACAGCTACAGGTTGAGCAGAGAAGTGATTCAGAGCAGCCCTGAGGAGAAGGACTTGGGGGTGTTTGCTGACGAGAAAAAATGAACATGAGCCGGCTTCAGTGTGCCCTAGCAGCCCAGAAAGCCAAGGGTATCCTGGGCTGCATCAAAAGGAGCGTGACCATCAGGTCAAAGGAGGTGGTCCTGCTCCTCTACTCTACTCTCGTGAGACCTCACTTGGAATACTGTGTGCAGTTCTGGTGTCCTCAACATAAAAAGGACATGGAACTGTTGGTACAAGTCCAGAGGAGGGCCACAAGGATTAGGAGGGGATTGGAGACCCTCCTGTATGAAGACAGGCTGAGAAAGTTGGGGCTGTTCTTCCTGACGAAGAGAAGGCTGTGTGGGGACCTCATAGCAGCCTTCCAGTATCTGAAGGGGGCCTATAAGGATGCTGGGGATGGACTTTTAATTTATCACTGTAGTGATAGGACAACGGGTAATGGGTTCAAATTTAAACTGTGGAAGTTTAGATTGGATATAAGGAAGAAGTGGTGAGGCACTGGAATGTGTTGCCTAATGAAGTTGTGAATGCTCCATCCCTGGTTGTGTTCAAGGTCAGATTGGACAAAGCCTTGGGTGGCATTGTTTACTGGAAGCTGTCTCTGCCCATGACGGGGGAGTTGGAGCTAGATGATCTTAAGATCCTTTCCAACCCTAATGATTTTCCGATTCTATGATTTCATGTATTTTTGTGTTTATTAAAGGTATGGAAAAATGAAAAATGCAAGATCTTATCACTCATAAATGGCCTTTCACCTGCTTCAGTTCATTTGCTGCTATTCTTTTACACTATGGGAGACTTAGCGTCTCTTTAGCTAAGCTAAGGCCTCTTTTGACCTTGCCTTCCCCTTCATCCTGACCTACCAGGGTAAGGGAATGAGAATGGACCAAAGAGAGATTTGAAATTCAGTTTCCCAAGAGCAGGTTGGACAGCCAAGCTGTTGCATGGGCTGGCAAGGTAATGCCCCATGGAGGCAGCTGCGCTACAGTTCAGTAAAAACATCTTTTCTCAGTGTAATGTGGGAACAAAAAAAGTGAGGGTGCAAACTGTGAGATTAATTGTAGTATTTTCAACTTCTGGATTTTCCTTTCCTGTGTCTTTTTAGTGTATTTGTTTCCTGTAATTTAGTACCTGTGTCACAGAGATTAAATCTTTGAAAAGGAATTGAACCTACTGAATAAAAAGATATTAAGAATCATACTACACTTAATATTATAGGGTCTCTGTAGTAAAATATCTTTGGAAAAATTAATCATTTTGTTATAATTTTTTTTGTGACTTTATAAGGGTTATTTGAGCAGGAATGTGGTTTATGGAGGGATTCCTTTTGCAAAATTGCTTTCTAAGGTTTTCAAGTAGAGCAGTGCTCAACTATGCAATTTTCAATTCAGTAAATCTGTTTCAGTTCAAGAAATCTGTTTTAGTGGGAATTGTACAAGAATCAGAGAAAACTTACTATTCCAATGCAGTTAATGTCCTTCATTTTAAGGTCATAGTTTGAATGCTTTCTCTGTGGGAGAGCTATACTCTTAGTGGCTTTGCCATACTTCCATCACTTACGGCTGTCATTTAGTAAAATGGAAAAGACATTGATTTTTAAAAAGAAAATCCTGTCTGGGAGCAGATCCTATAGTTTGTTCCAAAACAGTAAAGTCTAGTGGCTTTATTCAGGGCAGTCCTTTTTCAAAAGAAAAGGTCTTACTTTTTGTATTATTGTTGCTTGAAGCTTGTGGAGAGAAGAAAACAAAAATAGTTTTAAAATAACCCACCAAACTAGAAAGGGCACACAATAATTCCTTTAACCTATGGGACATGAACGTAGACAATGCTGTGTATAAGAAATTATAAACTCTTGCAGAAAGAAGTTTTAACAGTCCATCTTGTGTATAAAATTGAAAAAGCTTACCTTCAAATAAAGAACAGGATAGAGATGAAGTATAGCAGGTTCCACTCCCTGATCTTTCTTAGCTGCTCTCCACAGAGGCCAGGGAAAGCTTTAACGCTGCTTGAGAATACTGGCTGTGAAAAGGCAAAGTAAACCAGGGAAAGCTGTGGAATAGCATTTGAAGGCTGAGGCTGCTTTCAAATACAGAGATTTGGCTCACTGCGCATTAGGAACAGTCATCCTTATGTTCTGTAACGTATTCAGTATTTGTGATTGACTGGAGAGTGTGCTGCATTAGTGAGGGCTAGCAACGTGCTGGTTTGCTCAAGAGCTTCCCAATGTGCTGCCAGTTGCAAATTGGGCTTGCATTCAAGCATCTGTCAAGAGATTTTGGAATGAAATTGTTTTGCAAACAGTGCCTCTCCATGTGATTTTAATGATAAGTCTACAACATCTGGCTGTGGTTTTGGAATCAGTGCTCATATATTTGCATGCCCTGGTCCCTTCAGAAATGATTATACTCTTTGGGAGTGAGTAGTGGATTCTCTATAAACACTATCTCCATGTTATGTGATGTCATAGACTCATTGAATGATTTGGGTTGGAAGGAGCCTTAAGGATCATCTACTTCCAACCATCCTGCTGCTTTTGGTTGCTTCTTTTCAGCCCAAAACAGGTACTTTGCAGACATGTTAATTTTAAAAGAGTTTGCTGAAAGTTTATTTAATTGTGCCTGAGGTTGGTGGTTTTATTTTTCTTGTTTTTCAACTCCTTCATAAGTTTCTTACTGTTGTTTCAACCAGTTCTGCTCCATCAGAACCGTGGAGCACAGCAGCCTTTTCCATGCAAATCTAAGGTGCCAAGGGCTGTGCTATATATCTTGAAAACATGGACACAGAACATTGCATCTTGTGTGTGCTGAGCTTCAAAACTACCAATTCTGATGAAACTGAGATGTTCCTGTCAAAAAGACTCCGAATATACATTTTCTCATTGAATTAGTAGTAAGTCACTTTTTTTTTTTTTTTTTTCCTTATGATTGTTAACATTTTGGAGGTGGTTTCATTATCTCAGTGTCTCATTGTAAGGACAGTAACCTTAAGAATGGAATAGAAGTGGTTGTAATTGTCCAAGAATCAATAGAGACAGAAAAAAGGAAGCAAATGCAGAAATAAAATGCCCCGGTGTTTTTAGAGCCTAAGTAGACATTAGTGTTACTGAATGCACTGAAATTTATCTGTAACATTGGTGCATATGTAGTGTTTTATTTAGAGGATATTAAAAAATTATATGCAAAAATGTTAAACTTTTTAATATGATGTAGTGGCTAACTGAATAAGATATGCAGCATCTACCTTAGAAAATTGATTGGATATGTGGTTATACTCACCAACATAATGCTTTTACATGGATTACCTTTAACTTCTAGTTATAGTCCTGAGATGTGGATTCCATTTTTCCATGGAAAAACTGAATGCTATTGCCAATACCTTGGGAAACACAGGGAAATATTCTTTGTGTTGTAGTGTTGTCAGTAGCACATCACTTTGTGGGGGAATTTAGCATGGGATATCGGGGCCTGCAGCTTTTACTGCTCTCCCATCCTGGCCCTCTTCTTCCCAGCACACTGGCCTTGCACTCACCAATTATTTTCAACACAGCCTGGTGCTCAACAAACTTCTCAATGAAAAAATTTAACTTGCTGAAATGGGAGATTTTTTTGTTTGTTTGTTTGGTGTATTGTTTTTGTTTGTGTTTTGTTTGGTTTTGTTTCTGTTTTTTTTTTTTTAGTTTGTTTTTTTTAAATATTTGCTTATGGGGCTTGCAAGTTCCACACTGAATCACTTTGTGGGAAAGAGACTACCAACTGGTTTTGTTTCCGTTATCCTGGGGGTGACAGAAATTGGAGTCTTGAATGGGGAAAGTTTTGTGATTCCTGCAGGGGAGCCAGCTCCCTCTCATGTGCAGAGACTGATGTGGTGGGCACAGCACCCTGACCACAGCTACTCTTTTCCATGCATGAGCTGCGTTGGCAGGTCTCTGCATGGTGGCTCACTGCATGCGGCTTTACCAGCAAAGAGTCTGGTAGTTCAAAACTCCTTGCAGTGGACGGCACTTTTGGGATGAGGCTGAAGGCTGTCTATGAGTGGGAGTGGTTCCACTTGGGATGACTGTTGTGCAGTGCTGGGGTTTGTTTGTTTTTTCTTTTCCCTGTTCTGAGTTTGAATCTGAAATAGTCTTTATTGCAACTTCTTTTTGCAGGCTCAGAAAACCAGATAAAACACAGCAACAGAGTAAAAATATTCCCCACCAATAGATGGAGCACTAATAGACACAAACACTCCTTTAGAATTGCAGAATAGTAGGGTTACAAAGGTCCTTAAGATCATCTAGTTCCAGTCCCCCAGCCATGGGAAGGGAGGGGCACTTCACACTAAACCATGCCACCCAAGGCTATGTCCAACCTGGTATGGATGGAGCATTCACAACTTCCTTGGGAAATGCAATCCAGTGCCTCAACACCCTTACAGTAAAGAACTTCCTCATTATTTTCAACCTAAACATCCCTCTTTAAGTTTGAATCTGTTACCCCTTTTCCTGCCACTACAGCCCATATTGAAGAGTCCATCCCCAGGCATTCTTGTAGGCCCCCTTCAGATACTAGAAGACTGCTACTAGATCTCCACGCAGCCTTCTCTTCTCCAGGCTGAACAGCCCCAACTTTCTCAGCCTGTTTTCATATGGGAGGTGCTCCAGTCCCCTCCTCATCCTCGTGGCCCTCCTCTGGACTTGTTCCAACAGTTCCATGTCCTTTTTATGTCAAAGACACCAGAACTGCAAACAATACTCCAAGAGAGGTCTCACGAGAGCAGAGTAGAGGAGCAGGACCACCTCCTTTGACCTGATGGTCACGCTCCTTTTGATGCAGCCCAGGATACCCTTGGCTTTCTAGGCTGCAAGCTCACGCTGAAGCCGGCTCTTGTTCATTTTTTCTCATCGACCAGCCCCCCCAAGTCCTTCTCCTCAGGGCTGCTCTGAATCACTTCTCTGCCTAACCTGTAGCTGTGCCTGAGATTGTTCCAACCCAGGTGGAGGATTTTGCACTTGTCATAATTAAACTTCATAATGCTGGCATCAGCCCACCTCACAAGCATGTCAAGGTCCCTCTTGATGGCATTCCTTCCGTCCAGCATATGAACCGAACTACACAGCTTGGTGTAATTGGCAAACTTGCTGAGGCCACACTCAATCCCACTGTCCATGTAGTGACGAAAGTGCTTCCAGTATCAATGTATGGAATGTGAAATGCATTTCTTGCCCAGGACAAGAACTTTATTGTCAGTGGGCAGTTCCTAAATGTCTGTGCTCCATTTGTTGTCCTTTGGAGCTTGAAATCTGGAGGTGGTTTTCTTTAGAAGTGCATTGGGGACCACAGACTGTCACCAGGAATGAAGAAATTAAAGAGGACTCACTGAGGCAATTAAAGCAACAAACGTAGCTGTACAGTATGACTTCATTTCAGCGGCAAGCATGTGTTCAGAAAATAACTAACTTCAAGTCCCAGTCAAATCAACTCTTGTAAAAGGTGAGGCAAGAGGTGGGTCATATAGTGGCTACTCTGGAGAAAAATATGTAAGAGTTTGGGTAACAGGACTGCAAGTGACTAAGGGTTTTTTTATGACCAGTCCTAAATTATGTTTTTCAAGAACATGCTGATATATGGGTGATCCAAAAGAAAAATCTGGTATTTAAAAGGCACATACTGTAATGGCCTGTCATGGTTTAAGCCTCTCAAACTCACGCAGTTTTCTCTCTCACTCACTCCCCTCACTTTCTTCCCCAGTCCTGGGGGATGGGGAGGAGAATCAAAAGAATGCAACTCCCACAGGTTGAGATAAGAACAGTTTAGTAACTAAAGTATAACATAAACCACTACTGCTACTACAAATAATAATACAAGAGATAATCACAAGGAAATAATACAAGAGCTCACCAACTAATTAATCATAAGGAATGTATCATTTTTTAAGAAACAGAACTGCACATTTCCATCAACTGTTTAAATATGCTGGTTAATTGGTATGTCGTATTTCCTAAATGTACCAGATCGCTTCAGCCTAAGCACCATTCACCACTGTAGGTTTTGTTTTCTGACTTCTAGTTGTTAGTGGCTATTCTCTTGGTGATCCTATTAGCCACGAGTGCAAATACTTCATATATCCCACTGAATAGTTGGAAGTCTTTGTAACTCCTTAAATAAGCATGGAGACTTGGGAGTGTTGGTCGACGAGAAAATGAACATGAGCTGACTTCAGTGTGAGCTTGCAGCCCAGAAAGCCAGCCATATCCTGGGCTGCATCAAAAGGAGCGTGGGCATCAGGTCAAAGGAGGTGGTCCTGCTCCTCTACTCTGCTCTCATGAGACCTCACTTGGAGTATTGTGTGCAGTTCTGATGTCCTCAACATCCAAAGGACATGGAACTGTTGGAACAAGTCCAGAGGAGGGCCACGAGGATGATCAGGGGATTGGAGTACCTCCTGTATGAAGACAGGATGAGAGAGTTGGGGCTGTTAAGCCTGGAGAAGAGAATGCTGTGTGGAGACCTAATAGCAGCCTTCCAATACCTGAAGGGGGCCTATAGGGGTGCTGGGGATGGACTTTTCATGAGGGACTGTACTGAGAGGACAAGGGGTAATGGGTTCAAACTTAAACGGGGGGAGTTTAGATTGGATATGAAGAAGAAATTCTTTAAGGGTGTTGAGGCACTGGAATGAGTTTCCCAAGGAAGTTGTGAATGCTCCATTGCTGGCAGTGTTCAAAGCTGGGTTGGATATAGCCTTGGGTGGCATGGTTTAGTGGGAGGTGTCCCTCCCCTGACAGGGGGGTTGAAACTAGATCATCTTAAGAACCTTTCCAACCCCAACTATTCTATGATTCTATGATATCCAAAGATGTATTTTTTTTTCCTTTGCAGGAAGCAAAATGCAGTGATGCTGCTATATAACATAATCTGCACTCATTTTACAGTTGTAAGGCTGAAGGCTATCATATTTTATAGGGTGGGCAATAACTACTGTTTGCTGTAGATGGGAAACATATGCAAGTGTGCATACACATTGTCTGAAAAAGCTTACTTGTTTGTTGTCTTTTTCTTCCCAGAATTTTATTTAGTCACTTGAACGATACTGTATTTCTGTACAAATTGTATATCTTTAGAGTCTTTAGACTGTAAGACTTACAGTATTTTTTCCAATGCTGTTTTAGTAAGGGCCAAATGTGGTCCCAGGACACTTAATTCATCTATGATAACAGATAATGAGGCATAACTGTGTATTATACAAAAATGATAAATTCAAAAGTGCGTTGCTTTGATGATGATACTTCTATTTGGAGGCTGTCATTTAAAAACATAGGTGATTGGAAGTTTTGATAACACTTTTCTGTATTTTTCTTATTACTCTCCACTGTTTATCACTTCTGTCTTTTTGGGTAGTCTGTATGTGAAAAGGTTTTGTCCTCTCCAGTGCAGATGTTTAATCCTGGTATCCTGCACTGTATTTACAGGGACTCTGAATTGTAAGTAGCATGATGGTAGTTACAAATGTTACCTCTCCTTAGAGTTTGAGAAGAAAGTAAAAATTTCCTTGTCATTTATATCGTTTTTCTTTTCAAGTGTTGTATTACAACAAGGTACTTCAAACTCCGGAACAGTTGCTGACTAGTTGCTTGCCTTGACCTGTACAGATTGATTGTTTTTTGGTTTTGCAATATTGATGATGGTAGGGTTAGTAGTTGTGTTTTTTTGTGGGTGGTTTTTTTTTTGGTTTTTTTTTTGGTTTTTTTTTTTGTGGGATTGGATTTTTTTGTGTGTGTGTGGTTTGTTGTTTTTTTATTTTTGTGTGTGTGTGTGTGAGCAGTGGTGTTTTTTTGTTGGTTGGTCTTTTTTTCTTCTTTTCTACCGGGTTCCTCCCAGTAAAAATCTCTTTACCCCAGTTAGAAACCATGGTGTTGTAATGTGCAAGTGAGGGTAAGGCAAGTATGCTTGTCACAGGCAGAATTATTCCAAATTTTCCTTATCAGTGTTTTTTATTGGTCGGTAAGAGAGCAGAAAAATCATTAAATCCATGACCACTGTAAACCAATCTGCTTCTAATGGGACATGGGACAGAATGCAGGAGCTGGGACCCGAGACAAGAAAATAGCCGTTGGAATTTTATTAAAAGATTGAAGTGCAAAGTCACATAAGGGAACATCCAGTTTCTTGAGCTATTTGTCCTAACTGACCAACCAGTTGTTTTTACTCTGGGTTTCTGAGGATTTTGAGATACTGAAGTCTCCCAGCATATCTCAAAGCTTTATAAACGCTTTTATCCTTGCTTTTTCAGTGCATACACTGAGACACAAAGGGGTTACGTGGTTTCTCCAGTGAAAATGAGAATAATGGAACATTTGGAATCCTGGGGCTTAGCCCTAAATATATGTACTGTGTGTGTATGTATAGTGTGTATGTCCAAATATAGTGCTTATGTACATATACCTAGTGTTAAAAATATTTTTCATATATATTATCCTTCCCTAACTGTCCCATTTTGTTGGTGCTGGGTGTTTAAGTTGAGTTTATTTAATTTTTTTAACCTAGTTAAAACTTAGCCTTTCCTCAGATGTTGCCAAATACTATGAGACATTTGTAGCTGTCCTAATTCTGGCTCATAAAACATGCTAAAAATTCCCCCTTCAATTGACAGCTTTTTTTTCCAGATTATAATATTCCCAGCTGATTAGTTATCATAACCGGAGGGCTTTTTTCTGAAAAGTACAATTAGCAGCATTTGTTTCAAGCTCCTGCTAGCAGTCTACCCTAGAATGTAATTTCTTTAATGTGTTCTGAGCAATGAATGTTACGTATTTTTGAAAAATCTCTTGCTAAGAGCATATTTTCATCACTTTCCTTTCTTTCCTCCTCTCCCAATGCCAAGAAATAAAAATTAAGTCATGAGTAAATCTGAAACTAATAACAACTTGACATTTAACTGTGTGGGATTCTGGATACTCAGCGGTGGTTATTGTTAAAATGTAGCTATTTATGAAAATAATGCCACCTAAGAGGTAGCTGGGAGGAGAGGGGCAAAGCAGGAGGATTAGGAACTTTCAGGAATGCAAAGTTGGGGAACTCTGTGCCTCTGAGCAGGGTATGCACTGCTGGGCTGATATGCAAGAGGTTTCACCTCATCATCAAAGCCAGGGGGAATTGGGAATAAAGGTTCTGCCCTTTGCCAGCAGGGCCATTTCATTTTCATTCATTAGGAAATTCAGAAGCTGTAAACTAGAAAGCAGACAGCAGTTGTTTTATACCTCTTTATTTATTGGCATTGATGGAAAAGGCAGACAGCAGTCTTGCATGTGGCTTTTATAGAACTTTATAAAGATAAAACCCATATAATACATCCTTCACTTCTAATGTGGCAGCTGACGTTTGCTGAATGTCTGCTGAAGTGTGATTAAATTCTTGGGGAAAAACAAAAGTTACAGCAAGGAGCTGTTAAAAAGCATTAGAAATAAATGCAAAAGCTTAGATGTTCCTGGTTTCCATTGTGGGCAAAACACTGTGGTGGGAGTTACCATAGTAGATCCAAGTGCAAGCAGAGAATAGAGCTAGTCCGAAATTTCGCACTTTCACTGTCTGTTTTGGAAAGTTGATTTTTTTTTTTTTTTATTGAACAAAAATTTGAAGAATAGGTTTAGATTAGATATTAGGAAGAAGTTCTTTCCTGTGAGGGTGATGAGGCTGCCCAGAGAAGCTTTGGATGCCCCACCCCTGGAAGTGTTCAAGGCCAGGCTGGATGGGGCTTTGAGCAGCCTGGTCTAGTGGAAGGTATCCTTGCTGGTGGCAAAGTGTTGGAACTAGATGATCTGTTTTCTTCCATTGCAAAACATTCAGTGATTCTATGATGATATAAAAATGCCCCTGTTTCAGTATGCGTTAAATACATCTCATGTGTTTGTAAACTGGAGCCACAGGCTACTGTGGTAAGAAAGATCATGGAATCATGAAGGTTGGAAAAGACCTTAAAATTATCTAGCTTCAATTCCCCTGCCATGGAACAAAAGATGTGGATAAGTTTCCTGTTGCTGAAAATGAGAAGTCATACACTCTGTCTACTTCTGTTTATACTTAACTGTTCTGACTTCAGATAGCTTTCAAATGATGAGAAGGCTGAAATGCTACACAGATACTGTATAAATGCCGCCTATTCTTCTAGAAGCATACAAAACCTAGATTTTTATTTGTTTTAATAGCTATTAATAGAATTAAAGGATCTGGAACTATGTTTATTGTAAAATTTAAATTTTACTAATCTCTGCCACAGATTTTTTGAATCATATGTCTTGCAAAAACATTAAACTGGAAGCTAGACTATTTCTAAAACATAGGTAGAATTTTCAGTCATGCACATCAGAACATTAGCAATCATTTTCACATTTATGAATTAGTTGAAGGCAGAATAGCTGTTTAAACTCAGGCTAATACTTATTTTAAATTGCCTGGTTATTTTCCAGCTGAAGGCTTCTCTCTTAGTTTCTTTTCTTCTTTTTTTTTTTTTTGAAGAAGAAGATATTAAAGACTAACAAGGTTTACATTGTCCAGAGTTTAATTTGTATTGACATTTATATCTTTCCCCTAAGGTTTAGGAAAAAAATGGAATCAAATTAGGTCAGACACATACAAATGAGATGATATTGCTTAGAGCTGTGTCAGCACTGAAACACAGAAATCCAACGAACGAAAGTGAGGTGGAAACTCAGCCCAGCATGCGACACATGAACTGGGGGCTGCAGAAATCTGTTTATGTTTTACTATTTCTTGAAGGCATGAAACTCTGGGTTGGAAGGAAAGAATTCAGAATTCTAGATTTATTTTAATAATCATCTCGTCAACAATATTTGTATGGGAGAAAAGTATCTGTTTGCCAACCTGTAGATGATAAAGGGTATGCAAACTGAACTAGTTTGCAGTAGTAATGCTGCAGGTCTTAATCATCCCATACAATTTAGCACAGCATGTGATCACAGGTATTTTATATTATGAATTATACTTGGCTTTAGGGGATTGTCATTCAGATATAGGAAAAATGTAACATATAAAGAAGTCATAATACTGTAAACTGAATTATTCTCCTATTCTGTGTCTTTAAAAGTAGATGTATAAATATCCCAAGATTTCCTTCACTATCACCCTACTATATACCAATTTGTGGTGTACGTTCAGTGTTCTCTGAAGCTTTTGTATGAACTTGCTTTGTGATTGCGTACTGAGTACAGAAACGCTTTTTTCCCACAAAGTTTGCTTAATGTGGATCAAACAGATTAACAGTTAAATTTTCAGTTATAAAGAGAAATTTCAGAATTTGCATTCCTGTGAACTATAAATTTCTACCCAGTGTTTTATTCCCAAGAACTTTATGTTCATATCAAGTGAGATAAATACTTCACTGTTTGCATGTTAATACTTACATGATACTTCATGTTAAATATCAAAATCTGCATCATACATATTCTGTCACAACAAAAGGAGATTTTTTAATAATAATAATTTGTAATAACAAAATATGGTTGAAATCTCCCTGTACCTTCTGTCAATGAAATGGATACTCTGAACATTATCTGGTGACCTTGATGGCTGATGATATTTTAAAATCACTAATAAAAAGATGGTTGTGGTGGTGGGAGTTCTTGGCCAGTGGGGAATTACCTGACCCTTTCAAGGCAAGCTGCACTGCCTCAATATATCAGCTATCTGTAAAATGCAGTGCTTGAACATTACAAAGTTTGGTATGTTGTTGGGGAGATTTTTGTGAGATGAAAGCAGTGCGTAAAGAAATCTATTTAAATAACTTTGGTTTCTTTAATAGGATATAGCTTGAATCAAATTCCTTACATTTCAGTATTAATGATCCTAAAAGTAAAATTACTTTTTCTTTATGAGCATTTATATCAGCATAATTGAGATCTTATCCAAAACCGCACAGCTGTGCAATTTCCTGAACAACCAGGGAAACAACCTCGATGTAAAACATCATAATGTGCAAGCATTCGTCTTCTCCCTCTCTCAGTGATGTTTGAACATAATAAAACGTGGCAGTATGACAGATACCTTTTGGGAGCACTTAGCGCTTAAAATGGACTCTATGTATTGCAATACTAGAGTTACTAGCATAAAACATCCCAAATAGATTTACATTCAAATTGTAGCAGAACAGGGGACACAGTATCACAATGAGGCATCAAAACGGGAAAGAAAACCCCAGTATGTATCAGCTTCTTATTTGTCGTAGTTTGAGGCCCCTCAAACAGTTCTGCGCACCCCCCCCTCTTTCTTCCCCAGTCCCGGGGAAATGGGAAGGAGAATCAAAAGAATGCAACTCCCACAGGTTG
>JASSUY010050915.1:0-59661 GCA_032466535.1 Forpus xanthops | reverse complement strand
GGTTCAGCAGCAGCAGTCATTTTTCTTTAAGCAGTAGCTGGTGTAGCACTGTGTTTTGGATTTTTAGCTTGGGAGTAATTTTTAAGTGGGATCTGGTTTTCACAGTACAGTTCACTTAATCAGCATTCTGACTGCATTTGGAGTCTAGGTGTTAATTCTAGCGTTTGTGTTACTGTGACAGCATTTAGTATTACCACTTGTTACGGTAATATTAATGGATTTCCTCAATCGAGCATTACACTGGGTGAAGGCTGGGACTGCGTGTACGCAGTCTTGTCTCAGGTGATCTGTTCCACAGTGGCCATAGGGTAAATCTAGTGGGAAAAACCTGTAAATAGGAGCATAGTGACTTGGATTCTATCCTTGGGTGTGACCCGGCAGGTTGGTTCCTTGGTGATGCGCCTCAGTTTCTCAGCATGTGGGTGCAGAGCTCTTGTGTGATGTGAGACCATGATATTTGTGACATTTCTTGAGACCTGGAAGAAAATTCCTTACAAGCATGATGAATTGGTAGGAGCTGCCTTTATGCCTAAGTGACCAGTTAACTGTCACAGGTGCTCGAGTAAGTTATTTTCTTCTGAGTCTTTAACAAAAACCAAATAAATCTATGAAGGAGGCACTAAACAAAAGGTGGAAGTTTGAATGTAGGTGTCAGGAGTTTGACTTGAATGTACTATACATCACAAATCCATAAATCACCATGGTACTGAATGGTGAGAGATCACACAGATGTGCAATTCTTGTTTGAGAAGTCCAGGAAGAAATTGGCATATGTAGCCATAGAGAGTAGAATAACTTTTGGCCTGGGAATTTTCATCTAGCTTTGCTGTAAATTTATTGTGGAGCTTCTTAAATGCCATATCCAGGAGAATAGCCCCATTGTATTAAACTACACAAGTACGCATTACCAAGCACTTCTGGACTTTAGAAATTAATATTTATTTATTTATTTTAATAAAGGAAAGAGAATGTCATTCTAAAGGAAAGAGTGGATAAAGACTAAAATCAGTGTTGAGAAAGTTCTGCAGCAGGTGAGTAGCAGAGATGGCACTAAATCCATTGGGTTGCACTACCTCTGTTAGGTTTGATTGCTGCTTTTGATAGTTGTGAGAATGCATCAGAGGGCTGCCCAGGCCTTCTCTGCAGATTGGTCCCATGATGTACTAAGGGATAACCCCCGAGAAGCTATGATTTTGTGTATTGCTAGTTATTGGTAGTCTTTGACTAGAGAATGGAGGGTAGTACTGCATCACTTCGGCACAAGGCTGAATGTTGGATTGCCCATAGCAATGTGCTGCTCTGGAGTACATCTGTGTTTGTGAATAGCTTGGGCAATGGGCCATAGAGTAGATTTCTAACACAAACATATAGGCACTTTGCTGTAAACCACCACAACTGAAAGAGGGCAATTGTGAGGGGATAACAGTAGTCTTTCACCTTAAGCACTGGGTTTATCCTCTACTGTACCTTTGTACTGCTGAAGCACATGTTTGGTGGCTGCTCTCTTGTTCTTTTTCCCCTCTATGCTTCTTCCCATAGCAAGCAATAATCCTGCAGAGTTTTGGTGAGTCTTGTGATATAATGGCTATTTTTCTTACCTCAGGGACTAGAAGGAAACTTGCCTTTAGATCCATCTGTTCGTAGACCAGTGGGGATCTATTGGTCATTCAAGTTCAAGATTTGTGTGCATAAATGAGTTTGCACAAATGCAGTATTTACTGCAGTGCCTGTTTGCTGTTGGTGCCCGTTAGCCAGTGTGGGGATCACTTCTTTTTACTGTTTCTACTATCCTTGCAGTACTCCAAGCAGGTAAGGTTATTTCTGACTCTGTTTTTCTCTGATCTGATTTTAGAAATTGACTTGAAGCTGGAGTCCCAATCACTGCCCATCCCACCCCTAGCTGATTTTTTCAACCCATGCAGACAACTAGAACAGCCATTTAAAATTGTTGCAATTGAACGTTCAATTCAGAGATTAGTACGTTAAAAAGTAATTGTTGGAGCACGTTCCTGTTATTTCAGGTAATGTGAGTCTAGTTTGATTTAACTGTTGAGCCTCCCTTTTCCTGAAATGCTGGCTTCTGAATCTTTTTAACTTCTCACATTTGGAAAATGCCAATAGACAAAAGCTTGCACTTTAGAGTGGGACATGTGAAAATATCAGGTGTAGTATGTAGGTGATAAATCTGTTGGGTTCTGTAACAGCTTTATTGATTTTTGTCTGGTGATATTTCTGTCAGGAGAGAGATCTAATCCAACCTGAAGTGATGTTACATATAGCCCTAGCAAAAATAATCAGAAACTCCTTATCTGTATTAAGTGTATTTATGTACTATGCTATGCAGTTTGGATACTGTTCTCTTCATAATATTTGAGTGCTGAAATACCACTCTGCTCTCCAGAGGCTGAGAGAATGTTATTGGTGTGTTTATTTGCTCTTTCCACATACATGGCACTTACAGTGATTAATGGGAGCCATGTACATTAACCCCCTCAAAACACTAATTCCCAAATGACTGGAACATCCCAGAACTGACATCAGAGGGCCAAGCCCCTCTCATAAGCTTGTTTAATAGACTTTCCCATTGATCTCCTCCATTTGGTGGAGACAAAAGAGAGCTGAAATCAGGCCATCACAGAAGTACATAGAAGCATCCCAGGGTAGGTAAACTCCCTGAAATGTGTCATAAAGTTTCAGAAGCCCTCATCAGACTTTCTCTGACTTTCTAATGCTTGCTCCAGCTTGTCTGGACTGCCAGGTAGCAGCAGGGTTTCTTCTACTTTTTGTTCTTCTGTAACACTGTGGTTTTATTCCTCCGTCGTCTGTTGTTTGATCCTACCAGTGTGATTTTCTCCCACAGCATGTAGCAGTTTATCTTTTCCTTGTGAACCCAGTGATGGCAGGTATGCAGGGCACAACAGAGTAGGGGGCCTGTGGGGCAACATGGCAGTGTGGGTAAGGAACTTACTATGCTTGATGCTGGGTAAAAGCTGGCAGAGCTGAGTTCTGAAAGGCAATGTAATGGTAATATCAACTTCATAAATCCCATTCTATCTACCATACTTTTTTTTTCTTTGCTCATTATTAGTTGAGAGGAGCTGATTGGCTCTTAGAATTAGACAAGCTCTGATTCAGTCTATGCTGTATCTTACAGAATGCTTTCTTCCATCTGGGTATTCTTTAACAGAAAGTACAGGCTTATCTTTTTCTCTCGAATTTCATTTGTATTATTTACTACTTGAAATAGCGTTAGTCTCCTGGGCCTCCTTATTTTCATGCTAGAGCTAGTTGGCAAGGATGGATACCTGTCATGACTTAACACACACATCAAAATAAAATGGGAGCTTTGCCATTTGTCAGTACCAGAAACTACTGAACGTGGAGTCATTCTCCTATGCAGTTAAAGAGAAGGGAAAGCTCTCATCTGCTAGAGCATATAAAATAAAGTATTACTAAAAATGTTGAAGCTTCATTCTTCTTGCTGTGGCTTCTAAAGCAGGCTGGAATGAAAGCTGGCCCTGTCTCAGCAGTGGTATTGGATACTTGCAGAGTGATCATGGCATGCTTGACGCACACCCACAACACGTTAGCTTGTGCAGTAGAGCTGCTCTAGTGTGTGCTTTGGTCAGGATGCTGCCCAATGAGTCTGATTCCTCCAGGCTGAACCTTCGGTGTATATGAGCAAAAATAACTTGAGAAATTAAGGCAGCAGCAGGAGAGCTGCTGTGAAAGGAATTTGAATAAGGACATTACACGGCCTTTCCAATAAACCCCAGAAATAAATGGGGGAATCTTTTGAGCTGTTACATGTGAACTCTTTTGTAAGGGTTCTGTTTGACTGTAAGGAGGAGAAACAAAAATGGCATTAGGATTAAATAAGTACTGTGTAACCTGCAGAAGCTACAATCGTGAGCAAGTACAAGTAATGTGTCCAAATCCTGAAGAACAGAGCAACTGTACTATAAAGGGGAATATCTAGAATCTCAGCGGGGAAAATTGAGAAAGGAGGGAGGGAAGTGTACTGTTTATCCTAGATAATAAGCCATTTAGGGAAATAAACATAGAATTGTTCTTCAGAGAGGCCTGTTACGTAAAGAAACAGTAAAAAAGTACAAAAATAAGCATTAATACAACTGATATGCATACACAGTGTGCAAATACCCGTGCCAAGAAAATGTTAATCTGCTATCTGAATGTCCTTTTTTGCAGTGAGCTGAATGTTGATGAAATCAACATTAAATCTAGGGGAAGCATGTTAAATGAATTGCATTTTCTTCTTTAACCAATTTATTTGAAGCCTGCTAATGACAGGGGATGATTGTCCCCGAGATGCTGTTGGTAAAGCAAAAGAACTACCAGAATTATTTTCTGTGAGTGGCTTGAAGCTTTGGATTCACTGCCCTTATCCTTCTCTCTGATGTGTGCAGGATACAGTGAGCTGTTCATCACTTAAACCTGCGATAGCAAGGCTGAGGGCATTTGAGGCAGGCGGTTTCAGTCAGACCTTCCTGTGCTTTACATAAAATCCCTGGGTGAATTTCCGGACATCACACTGAATGTTTATCAAAGATGATCTGTCACTATGGTGCTTGTGTGGTCCCTGATACTGTAAAAGTGGCTTCTGTTGTGTTTAATCTTCCCAAGGCTGTGAAGAAGTGTTATGTTAGTGATGGTCTGCAATGTCCCTTGAGCTTTCTATTCTGCAAATGAACCTGGTTATTGCAATGCCAAGCAGTGCAGTGCCTAGTGTTGGCCACAGCTCTAGACTTTTTGACACCCAGTTCCTCTGAGCAGAATGGAGGGAGGTATCCTGGGGTGGTACAGAGCATATGGAAAGAACTCAGCATTTTGGTGCAGAACTGCTGAGCAGCATGCCCGAAGTGTGACCCGGAGGTAGAGTACTAAGACACTGGTAATGACAGAGAAAGGCAGAGTATTTCTGATAGGAAAGTTGATTTTACCCAATACCTGGGTAAACGTACAGTTTCAAGCCTACTACAGAATGAAGCAAGGTTGTTGGTGTGCTAGCTGTTTGCAGAGCTGAGGATGTTTTTGCTGAAATACAGAGCCCTCTTCTGTCAGCTGGCACTAATACAAGAGATTATACCTTTGCATCAACAGCTAGATGGAAACACATTCACAAACACTGAAAAGTCATCCGTCATCAGGCAATGATGCACGTAGACCCTAATGCATGGCAGTAACAGTTCTATTACTTACCCATTAGTTCCTCCAGGAATCTAACTCTTTTCCTCAGTATTCAATGCCAATGTTTTTGGTGTTAGTGTTTGTTTTGCAAGAAGCTCAAACTGCGCCTATACCTTTTATGAATTTGAATTGTTTATGTGAACATTTGAGCTCATTATAACTCTGAAATGTTTCCTTTGTTACCAGTAACTGACAAACCTGCACACACTGCTCAAAAAACAGTAAGTGCTATTTCTAGGATTGTATTTTGTTCGCTGCTGTGCACAACAATATGCTCTTGCCTTTGCTAATGAAGTTTTTCTTTAATGAACACAATTAGAGCTAGGCAAACAATGCAAAAATATTTTTCCATAAATATTCATCCAGAGTCTTAAATTAATTCCCTTCGATTGTGTTTGCACCCATTCATTGTCCTTCTTTAGCGACATTATCCAAGATTCAATCTTTGATGCTCATGTAATGAGGGTGCAAATGAAGTTTCAGCTCAGGGGTTATCCTTCTGATGTTGTTTGACTTGTTATTTCCTATTGATTCTTGCATTTCTGCAAGAATACCTGAGTAGGGAAGCAGTATTGGGCAAGAAATGAGCATCTGGTCATTGTAACAAGGACTTTGGAGCTGAGACCGAGGCAACATAGAGCCAAAACCAGGAGCTTCTGGTGGAGAAGAGCTGTTGAGGATGGAGTTCCTGTGAAGGTGCTGGAGTTTTATTTGTTTTTGTTCTTATTTGGCCTTTTAACAGCCAGTTCAGGAGCTTCAGGTACTGTTGCTACTAACAGAACCCTTGTCAATGTACATATGCACGCAGTACATTGAGGTATAGTACTTCAGATTTAATAGTAAAGTGAGATTTTAAACTTATGGGAAATGTCACTGAATAATGCCAGACAGCAAAGAAAGCTCAGGGTTAATGATCTGGTTTTAGATGTTTTCCTGAAAAGTAACAGCAATTAAATCAATTAGAAACTCTTTGCTAAATTCTAATTACATTTAGCAGTGTGGAAGAGCACAGAGCCTCTGCTGAGAATTGCATGGGGCTTATGGAACCTTTCATGTGCACACGCATTGGTGCAGACATCTCCTCTGGGAGCAGCTGAGGTTTCAAATCATGTCAAGGCTGCTTGGTGGTCCATGTGAAGCCTCCAGTCAGCCTGTGCTGGGTGAGGATCTGTCTGCATCAGGGAAGAGCCAACTGCTATAGCTGTTGTTACTGCTCGGATTCTAAAGGAATCTCTGGATGAGGTAGATATTACCCAGAAACTCTAGGAGTGGTTCTTTTTTGTCCCTTCATTCCTCTCCTCAAAGCACAAATCACAACTGCAGTGTTAAATTTCCATGAAATTTTACTGGAGAAATCCTTTTCTTTCAAATTCCTCCTCCCTAATTTCCCCAAGACTTTCCTGTTCCTGAAGTTGATCATAGGCTGCTCAGAGACTTCCTGATAAGGAGGAGTCTGAACTCACTGAGCAGTTATACAGGAATGAATGGATAGAGTAATCAAGATTAGGAAAGGAAGCTTCCTGGGCAGTTTCTCCAGCATGTTTCATAAAGGCAGTTTAAAAAAGCAAAACTATAAAACATTTCCAAGGTGGTCACTGGTTAATGCCCAAATCAATTCCATTTTTGGAGTTTGAGGAGTTGGGATAGGGAGGAAAAAGAAAGATAAATGTGAAGACCAAAGCCATAAATAGAGCTGTTATCTTGAGGGCTTTAGGAATTAAAGCTTAAAGCCAACCAGCTGATGTATAAGCCAGGTGTGTGAAAGCAGATTATTAGGCATTTCATGCAGAAATCTCCTACAAGGTCACTTTAAGTTCTAAACTATTTGGGTTTTTTCATTCCTATGTAGTTTCTTCCAGTCCCCAAGTCCTGAGACAGTAAGTGTGACATGTGATAAACATCTTTTGTTTTGCACAGTGTGGTAAATGAACAGGAATAGAAGAACCTCTGTG
Source organism: Forpus xanthops (assembly GCA_032466535.1). NCBI lineage: Eukaryota > Metazoa > Chordata > Aves > Psittaciformes > Psittacidae > Forpus > Forpus xanthops. Next base: position 52,501 of record JASSUY010050915.1, on the reverse strand, counting down.
GAGCAAAGCTTGAGAGAGTTTTAGTTTTCAAGGTAAACAGCTGCAGCAATCCTCTTACTGCAGAGAAATTATTAAAATGGAAAAGCCCTGAAGTGTTCAAAGGGCACTGCTTAATGTCCTCATACTCGGTTGTGGTTGAACTAGTCACGTTGTTGTTTATCTGTCTATATGGAAGCCCTGTATCTAAACCAAAAGGACTGTTGTAATCACTTTTAAATGTTACTTAGATTGCAGCCTTGGCACAAGCCAAGTAATGTTGAAAGCTGCTGCACTGTACTCTTTGCTCGGTGAACTGATTGCTGAGCAGCGCCTGAAATGTGCTCTAGGTATAACAATTATGAGGGTGTATGTTTTGTATGATGTCAGGGTGGGAGGAGTGGCACAGGCAAGCATGGCTAATTTCCTGTTTGCTCATACAGAGCAAGTACTTTTGCTAGGGGCTCCAGGAGAGGAGACGGTGTCGATGCAGCTGGAGAGGGCCTGTTGGAGATGGCAAGAGGGGTGATGTGGAAGAAGTGCTGTCTACACCTATAGGCCTGAATGTAATTGAGCACTTAAACGTGTTTCAGTTCATTCCTATTCAAGAGATGGTTTTAAGAATGCAAATGAGGCCACCTTGACATGCAATGGGTATGCAGTGGAAGCTGCTCCCTAGGAAAGGCCAGCTGGCAGCTCTGCCAGGGTGCTGTCTCCTGTCCCTCCTGAGAAACTCCCTGTCTCTGACTCCTCATTAGGCTGATAGAAAACATTGAGGAACTCTAGTCTCCCTTGCTCCCTCCTTGTCTCACTGCCTCAGAGCTGGTTGCTAAAATCCTTACAGTTTTGCCTAATTAATGTTACAAAGCTGGTATCTGCAGACGTAAGAGCAGTTGTTACCTTCAGTAGTGTTTGTAGAGATTTACTTTTTAACGGAGAGAATGGTGTGTACTTTTTTGCAAAAATAAGGCATGAGGGTCCTCCTTTGACAAAAGCCTGCAACTTTGTGCATCGGAAAGCCTCTGGGGTTGATAAAAGTTGCTCTCTTTAAAAGATTTCCAGCTTCCCTTGTGTTAATTCTGACTCTTTCTTGCCGGCTCGTTGTATCTCAATGTCAACAATAAATGCTTTTCCAGGGCCTTTTCCAAATGCTTTTCCAGGGCCTTTTCCAAATGCTTTTCCAAGGTCTGGATTGAAGACTTGGAATTAGAGTCACTTGATGTAAAATACTGAGTATTCACGTCATGTATATCTTTATTACACTTTGATTCACACATAAGAATTTTTACAGTAGGCAACGTTTCTACATAGAGTCAGCTCATTGTCAGAGGGCTGATATTGAAGCCTCTTTTTGAGGCAGTCCAGTAATAAAAAGAGGGAAAAACAGAAGTGGTTGACAAAATGCACTGGAGTAGAAAAGGAATCCCTTGAGATTTTCTATTAAACTCCAGCAAGCTCCCTTCTAATCAGCAGCAGCTTGGAATTATGTTCCAGGAGAAAAAGTACTTTTTAAAGGGTCCTTATTGCCATAATGGAAAATCTTTTAAGAAACAGACACATGCAGGCTTGTTTTCATAAGGGAAATATGTATTTGACTTTGGTAAACTGGAAGGGTTTGTATTGTGTTAATTGTAAAAACAAAAGGATGGGATTGTGGGTGCTCTAATGCTCTGCTCCTTGAAGAAGGACCTCCATGATTCATGTTTGTTCATATGCTTTGATATAGCAGGATCTGAGGCTGCTGCTGATGAGCACTACTGAAAAGCTCTTCATAACCCTTTCCAGCAGGAAGCTTTTAGACTATTGTCTAATTCTTGGAAGCATGTAGTCAGAGTGGTAGGTAACTTGCCTGGCTAGACCAAACAGTGTTGCTTTTAATGTCTGGCTAAAGACCAGAACCAAAGCCAGGAATTAATTGGGGAACAATTCCAGTAAGCAGCCAAGCTGGGAAGTCTGTAACCTGCTCCTGGATGAAGTGCAAAACACACGTGCAGTTGCAGACGGTTCTTCTTCTTTCCCATCTGCCTTATGATGGGTTTATGCAGTTGCTAGCACAGATTTATCAAAATGCTGTTAGCACACTCCCACCTCACCATTATGTACTGTTCTTTATTCATCATTGCAGGTCTGCAAATATGTATCAGTGTTGGCAGAGGTGCAGTGGTAGCTGCCTAATTAGCCATTAGCATTCACACATTTTAGGTTTTGTAGTTTCATCTTGTGTCAGAAACCACAGGCAAGATTCTTCAGGATGAGCCGGTTCAGAGCATTCACTAAGGGTCATGTTTTGCTGTTCTGTCCCCAGAGTGAAATGGGGTTTAGTCTCTCTCATTAACATACAAGGATTTACTGGAAAGCTGGTTTTGTAACAGTCATATGAAGTCACTGGAAGATGCCACAGACAACTTCTGCCACCAAAAAGCATTCTTATTCCAGCTAATTATTTTTTAATGATAATATTAGTAATTGGAACCCACTGTACACAGTGTACTCCAGATAAAGATCTCAGCAAGTTTTGCATAATACAAATGTGAAGCCTCATAGCACATTTAAGTTAGGGTGAGTGGATTTCTTTTATAGCCATTTTATACGCAAGTCACACCCAGGCTAATGCACTAGTTCCAAACCAAACTCCATCAGAGCCACAAGTTTGAGCTTAAAGGTCACTTGGCTCCTTGTCCTGATGGCTGTTTGCTGGTTTACTTCATCAGTTAGTTTCATTCCCTCAAAGTGGTGTTCATCATCATCTCCCAAGCACTTTGACACACCACTTTAGTTCTGTGCGAGAAGTCGCTGCTTGATATCTGCCTGCTCTAGCACCAGCCAATTTGACCCTGATTAAGCAACCGCAAACAGGGAAGGAATGCTTTGCATGTAGTCTGCCAATGATTAATATATACTACTTCACCCAGAAACAAACAAGAAGCAAATGAATCATGATCTTGCAAGTTAAGCTGCTGAAAGAATAAAAGGAAGCAGAGGCAGTGTAACGTATCTTTAAACTTCATGTCTCTGCTCTGAGAGCCAAGTTGCTCAGACCAGCAAAGGGTGGGAGTGCCTGTCCCCCCCCCCAACCTGTGATTGTTATTCATATCGCTGCCCCAGCAATAAATCATCCCTGAGTGCTCCAGAGCAGCAGCCTTTATCCTGGCAGCTAGGAAAACCTGTCCCACATAAACACACTCATTCATACGGGGTTTGGGCTGCAGCTTGGTTGGTCTTTTGCCTGTGTTTCAAAATAGCCTTTGCATTTTTTAAGAAGAAAAAGCCCAGGTATTAAAGCTCTGTGTCACCCTGTGCTCATGAAATTTGTGATGAGAGTTTGTTCAAAAAGCTGAGTTTTGTGGGGCTTGGAGGGGGTAAGACTTGGTGTGGATTGAGGATGGGAGATGTGGCTTCTGAAAAGCTCTCTGGCTTTTCTACAGGATAAAAAACTCAACCTGAGCACAGGAGAAGGACTTGTCCAAAGACTTATTTATAAATCTGTGGACATGAAGATCCTGTATTTATTACAGCAGGGCTAGCCTGGAAGGCAAGGAGCTGGCGTGTGCCACTCAGTGTTTCCTTTGGGAGGAGGAAAGCCCGCGTCTCTGCTCCTTTCTTCAGAGATACTCTGACCTTCTCTTCCAGATCATCTTTTTACACAAATCTATGCCAAGATAGAGGTTGCGTTGCATGAAGTTGCTATTGCTCCTTCCATTTAAATAAGCTGCTGGCCACAGGGCAATTGGTTCTTTAGCAGTATCAGCGAAGCCATATTAATTTAGGTGAAGGCATATCCTTCATTGCCGTTTTTAAGGTACTTTCAGTGTTTGAATCTCTGCATGCAGGAGCACGTCTTTCTCACTGTACAGTGCTTCAGCTTCAGAGCTATTTTTATCATTAAGTCATGCACAGACACTCGTGTACACAAGGGGGAGACATGTAAGCTTTGGGGGTTTGTTTTTATTCTCACAGAAAAATGAGATTCATTAGTCATTAATAAGTTAATTAATTGAATTAATCATTAATAAGTTAATTAGTTAATTAATTGAACTAGTCATTAATTAAAAATTTAATCAATCCATTGTAAAGACAGATAAAAGGCTGCAGTAGATGGGTTTCCTTGGTTGTTTTGTACTTCTCTCTGCACTTGAAAGATAGAGGATTTCTGCAATATGTCATTCTGTTTAACTTCTTTTCAGCTTTGATATTAGTAAGAAAAAAGTAAAACACAGTAAGGAAGCAAATCAGTGAGTCCCAAACCAGCCTGGTGCAGGTCAGAAAGTGTGCTGAAAGGCATACATGAACTCTGCAGGCCTCATGCTCCTTAGGAGAGGGGTAAACTCTGCTCCTTCAGATTAGTAACTGAAATGAGAAGTGTTTTAAGGCTGGCAAGAATTAGATTATTCCTCTTCCCCTTTTCAAGCTGGAAACAAGGGATTAGAGCTCTTTACTGCTTAGGCGGAAAAATAAACCTCAGTGGAACAGCCAGCGCAAATGATCATGGCCCCTCTGCATGTCTGTTGAAGAGATCGACTGCAGCATGACTAGCATGTGATGCAGATAGTCTCTGAGAAACTGCGTTCTTGCTGCTTTACTGTGTGTTGTCGGGTGCGTAGGTGGCAAGACATGGCACCCATCATTGATTCTTAAGTGGTTACTAAGTCACTTAAGTGTGGTTTCTGTTCCGTAGCATTATTTTCTGCAATGGTAGTTCTTTAAACGGTCTTCTAGTTGCATGGCCTGCTGTACAAGCATGTTATCTGTCAGGTACCAGACCTCAGATGCTCTTGTCTGTGTTGTCTGTTGAGCAGTCATGCTAGGTGCCAGGTCAGATAATGGGTGGAGATCAGAGTTATTCACAATTCTGAAGTGATACAAGATGACTTCATAGTGCTGCTAACTAATCTATGCTGCTATTCAGGCATCTCAAAGCATTTTTGGTGTGTTGTCTGATTTGATTTCTTCCTAATGTAACTGGAGTTTTTACATTCGTCCATACTCTTTGTTTAGTATCAATCAAGAGAAAACATCTTAAGAAATAACATATTTCATAACTTCTCATGTTTTCTTCCTGTTTCTTATTTTAACTCTTTGCTGCCTATGCCTTGAGGGCTGAGTTAACAAATGCTGTGCCTTTTGTGGTTATAGCTGGATCTTTCACTGAGTTTGAGCCCGCAGTTTTTGGAAGTCAGTGGTGCTTTAGCAGTCTTAAAGGTTGCATGCCCTTTTGGAACACTGTTGTCATAGTATCAAAATGCTAACTTTCGTGTCTCAGTCATGTATCATCTGATATGTGTGGGCTGCCTGCTGTGCAAAAGGTTCATGGCATATGAAGATCCTTCTTAATGCAGTTGTTTGAACTGTGTCCACCCTGTCTCCTATGGTTGTAATGTACATATGTACTTCTTGGCAGTTTTTCTCAAACACGAGTAAGCCTTTTCCCTTTTGTCTTGTGATGTTCCTGATTATTGGTGAATGCTCTTGGACTAAGGAGCCATTAAAATCATGCTGGCTTTTCAGAAAGGCACCTATTCATGATATCAAAGAGCTATTGGTAACATTTGCAAGACCCTGCACAATACATCTTAGGATGCTTTTTGCTTTATATGATCTTTGTGTGAAATATGTCTTCCAGTTAGCATAACGCACATTTGCGGTACACATCCACCTGGCATTACCAAAGACGACATAAAGAATAACACTGTGGCTTTACTTTTTGAGCTTGAGGAGTAGAAGCACAAAAGTAAGAATGTACTTTAGAAAGTGAAGATCAATGGGTTGTGTCAGCAGAAACTTGAAGGTTGTATTCCTGCATTTTACAGAGGTTGAATGTGTAGGAACATTTTTTCAGTTCTTTGCAGGTATCAGTTGACATATTTTTACTGAAACGTTGACATTTAGAGAGAAAAGAAAATGGACAAAAGTCAAGTCCTCTGGAGCACATGTCAAAGTCTTGTATCTCGGATGTGCAGCCTGATTAGCAGACCAAACTGAGGACTAGTATTCTTCTTAGATACAGAGCTATACTCCATTTGCCTTTAGAAAGCAGTAGCACAGCTATATAGTAAGCTCAGAAAAAAATCCTCAAAATGAGTGGTTTTGTATCAGGAAGCTTCAACCTACAAGATAGAAAAATGTGACACCAAGTACTCTTAATATAGATCCAGAACTGTGTGAGCAGAAGCTTTCTGTGCCTAACCGGGGCACTGGCACATAGGCTGGAAGCCAAGGAAGTGGAACCACATGAATTAACTTGCCTTTGGTAAAGCCAGATTTTAGATTACTGCTGCAAGGCAGCTTGCCCAGCATTAGCTGTGTTTTAATTGCTCCACGGTTTTAAGGCAAGCAAATCTTGACAGTAGCATCTGTGATAAAAATGGACTGAAAATGTCAACTCTCTAGAAATTTAACAGCCTGTCTTTTCAAGCCTTTTTGTTCTTGAAAATGTAATTTTGCTGTTATGCCGGGTCCAGTTCTCATTAGTTCACGTGGACTCGCACTTGGAAAAGAATGACAGGTTTGACCTCATGGCTGTCATTATTCTTCACTCTGCAATTACCAACACAGATCAGTTTAGAAAAACACATGTACCTACTCTGATTTTCATTAACAGCTGAACTATACCATGTTTCTAAAAGGGACAAGGCCTAGTAAGCACACTTCTCATTTCTATGTTATTTTTATTGTCACTTGAATCTATAGACATCTCAGTAGGTAATCAGGATATCCTTAATTAGAAAATCTACTTAACTGGGACATGTTCCAGGGTACTGAATTAAGCCCAGTGATATTTAATTATATTGCTTAGGAAAGGTTCAGATTCTCTTACCCACACTTTTCATCGCCTGTGTGTTGGAAATGCTTCCCCTTCTCAAAATACCACTTAGCTGTGACACATCCTGCATCGGAGTGAGGTTCTTGTCAGTAAACCTGTGCAGTTGCCAGAGCAGCTTCTTCGTTTATGTGCGAAGCAAGATCCTAAGCTGGACTTGGCCAAGGTAGAATTCACCACTCTTCAGAGAGCCTGGAGCAGGGTGATCCAGAACATCATTCTCAAAGTGGCTCAGACTGAAGTATTGCACAGACTCCAGTAACTCTGGGCTTTAGCTGTGGGTACTGATACACTATAAAACTTTACTGCATAAGCTAATATTTTGGTTTTTTAGGGCAGTTCCTGGACAGCTAAACCCGTGTGGAGCAAATAATAGTACTGTTCAATCTGAGCTTTAAATTGGATCAGAAGGTAGACACCTCTTTGATTCATAAACTTATATTCAAATCTGTGCCTCAGTAGTTTTCAAGGTTGTTGATTATGTCACAGTATGATAGCATGCTATTCAAATGGAAAGCAGGGGGGTGGGAAAGGCTTAGATGTATGGCTTCTGACACCAAAGCCACACGTAAGACAGTGAAAAATGAGAATTCCAGCACCAGTGCCACTGCTAGAATTAATGTGTGGTTCACAGTGTGAACTGTTGATGCTTGATGACCGTGTATTTATGTTAAAAATGCATCATTGCAGTAAAGCAGTGCTTTAGTTAACTAGGTCCATTTTCAAATGACAGCATCAAACTTGCAAATCAGGCAGTTTGTTGTTAATTGCTGTATTTTAATGTCTCTTCTAATAAAAGATACAGCGGCTCCTTGCACAGCTCAAAAAATGCTGAATTCAAATATCTGCAGTATCTGCCAGCATTGTGGCTTTCTAGTTAAAGGCATGGTGCTAAAGTAAATCTGAGCTTCTCTCAAGAATCTTACTGATGGCAATGTTATTTATTATATGAGATGTACATACTTTAAACAAACTTTATTTGAATAAGTCTTGTGGCATCTCTGTTTTCTTAATCTCCTAGCCTGCTCCCAGCAGAAAACCTTTATTAATATGTCCACTAGCTAACAATCTTTAGTTCATTTGCATTCCCTTTCTCTGTAAGGGCAAGATATTTGGTCAATTTTGTTGAAGCTTAAAAAGTTAGCATTTACAGAATCAAATACCAGTGACTTGGCTCTTCCTCATTTGGGAGAGGAAAAGCAATAAAAAGTTCTGTTGGAAATAATGACATCAGAAATCCTGTGTTACACAAAAATCCAGCACTGCAAAATAAAGCAGGTGCGTATGAATTGGAAATGGAAAAGATTCAAGATACACAAAACGTGAGGCAAATTTTCCTCTTTCATTTTGTGGTGGAGAATAACTCAGAAAAGTTAAACAATGTAGCAAAATTTTAATTAAGCACTAGAGTTTTCTGTTTTAACAGTCCCTTTTGGTACATGGCTGGTATAATTAGTGACATAGCTGGCATTGTGAAGACAGTGAATAACGTAATGAATGTAAGGCCTTTATTTCAGCCTTCCAGCTGCAATACCTGCCTTTTATTCTTAATGACTGCATAAAAATAGGTTTTGTTAGTGCTCCATATACCAAACAGATAATACTTCTCATGTTGAAAAACAGATACCCAACTGCACAAAGTGCTGAATCCTAAATTCTGACCTTAGGGTCCTGTCACAGCCTCAACTATGCCACCTAGGAGATAAATAAAGATAGATGTAGAGACTTTACAGCTGTCAACTTCTGAGCCACCCACAGGGGCTTCCAGACTAATGAGCAATGCTGCTGCTTCCCCACATATGATCCAAACCCATGATCTAGCTATGTTCAAGCGTAAGCCACACATTAAACCCTTCTTTGCACATGCACCCACACAGAGCCTTACACATATGTGCTCCTCTCTAAATCTGTTCCTGGCTGTCCACATAGTTTTTGGAGATGGTTGACTGGAGCAGCTAAACCAAAATAAACTCAGTTTAAAGTGGAATGCATCAAGAAGCAGGTTGCACTGAAATACATTTGATTTAGAGCTGACTTAAAACTTGCACAACTGCTGAGCATAAGTAAAGCTGCAAGTCAGACTTGGGTCTGTGCTGTGCCATTTGCAAGCAGATACCTGTAAGCACAGCCTGCCTGCTGCAAGGCATTGCTGTTGATTTTTCATTGAAATTGCCCCATTGATAGTAACGGCTGTCCTGCCATCATGAGGTTCAAAAAGTAGCTTGAAGTACATTCAGCAGCAAGCAAATAAGCAGTCAGCCAAATTGGTCCATCCATCTTTAGCCAGAAAAACATATTTCCCATAATATTTGAGTGAAACCATTAACCAAGCTCAGTGCCTTGTGCTTGGAGTTACGTTGAAAAGCAATCTACCTTTTAATGCTTTCATTCCGGTTTTCAAAAACAGCATTTAATGTCAAGTTTCAAGATAAGCAATTGCAGCAATTTCTTTGGACCTGGTCATGTCAGGAGTCTGTTGAGGCAAAATCCTATAGGAATGCAGGAGGGAGGCGGTTGGTGGGGGAGAACCAGCTGGGCTCAAACCATAGCCCAGGCTCCCTCTGAGCTAGAGCAGCTTCTGCAGCAAAGATTTCTGGCAATCAACGAGCACAAACACAGAATGAATTTGAATAATTACATCCTTGCTTATGCACAAGTGGTGCATAATAGATATTTACAAATCAGGCTGCTTTTCAGACATCAACACAATTTTATGTTTGGAAGATGGAGCTCTGCTAGTTTAATTTTGTGCTTCAGAAGGAGAATGAGTAAAATGAAATGTGGTGAGTAGTTTCCTCAGGAGACAGTACTGAAACTGGCACTGTTGACTTCTTTGTTGGTGTTATGGACAGCGGGGTTGAGCACTTTGCCCTCAGCAAGTTTGCTGATGACACCAGGCTGTGTGAGGCACTACTCGTACTGGAGGGAAGGGGTGGGGTTTGATCATGGAAGACTTTTCCACCATGGGTTTGGACTACATTAGTCCCGGAGAAAAAAACCCTTAAAATCCTTAGTTTTAGACATGCTTCTGCTCCTATTTACTCTGCTTGTTCCACTGGAAACGTTTCTGAAAATCAAAGATGTATTTGAGATATGCCATATTCTGTACTGGGTTGGGTGGGGGGAGAAGTGAGATTCTAATGATTAATTCTTCTTTGTTGGTTTAGTTTCACTGAGTGTATTGAAATAGGATGTTTAATAACTATTTACAAGGAATTCACAGGAGTGCTAAAAAGACAGGAAGGAGTTCTATTTCTTGGGATAGTTCACGTATTGATTTGGAAGTAGAGCTCAATCTGGAAAACCCCGTATCATCCTTGGCTTTCTTCTGTGTTGGGTTGGGAATGATACATCTTACCTTCAGAAAGAATTAGATATCCTGACTGTGAGCAGCACTGTATACATGGTATTACTTGACTTTATTTCTTTTTTTATCCACAAGGATATTAGAAAAGACCAGCTCTTAAATTAAGCCCTCAAGGCTACCTTTTTTATCATTATTTTAAACTATCTTTTTCTAACTAAAAGATGCAGTGCCCTGCAGGGAGTACATAAAGGGACTAGGCAGTAGTTGAAGTAATAATGGTCAGAGCTGTGTTTCTTTTCCCTTTACATCTGGACTTGGTGCAGTGGAGGGCCAAGCTGGCACTCCCAGGTAGGCTAACTGAAAGTCAATTCACCTTTTGGAGGGTGGAGAGAAGAGGAGGAATCAAACAAACAGGACTTGTTGCCATCAGAAATGCAGCACCCAATTCCTTGTGCTAGGCCAGGGTGGACTCTAAGACCTCTACTCTGCTTCCAGCTCACCCACAAGCCTCAGCTGCCCTTCTTTATATGAGCAACCCTTCCCTCTTTCTTGGTGTGCTGATGTGTTCACAGCCTTAATATGGCTGTTTGGGGTCATTTTCATAGTGATGACAAAATACTGGAGGAAAGGGTGGGAAAACCCAAACCAAACATGCACAAATCAACCACAATATCCTACATATTAATCTAAACTATTTGCTAGAAACTCTACTGGAGCTGCTTTGGTGACCCTGGCAAGTTCTTTCCTATTAACTTTCTCTGTATGTTCAAGCAGTCAAGCTTTATTCACGTGAGCACTCATCGAAAGAGCTTTTGCAGTTGTGTAACAGACCCGTTGCTGTAGAACACAGGACAGGGACGTTTACTGAGACAGTAACATCGTCTTCTCTCTTCTCTGATCATGCTCAGGTTCTTTCTCTTCTTGGCTGCATCCCATCTCTTCACATTTTAGTGACCCCATATCATACAATTTTTGCTCAGGAAATAACTTCTGCTGAAGGCATGAGAGAGTCTTGCTGCTGTGGATTGCCCTTTCTCCTCCTATAGCATATGAATAACTCCCCTAGAACAGAAGCTGCTCATAAACTGTGGCGGCAGAATGGGGTCCCAGGGTTTAATCCAGTGAGTCAGTGCACCTTTAAATAAAAGGTTTCTCTGTAGAAGGAAAAATGCTTCAAAAGTTTAATGCTTTGTAGAGATAAACTGTTCCTTTTGAAGTCATTATTGTGTTGTTCAGATACATCATCTCTGAGGAAATAATTCAGAATGCCTTTATGTCCATCCCTGTGCTGCCTGCAAGGGGAGTATCTAACGCAGGCTGCATGCAGTAAGAGTGAATTCAGAGTAGGAACTTCTGTGAGATTAGGGCTCACATCTGACTCTTTTTCCCTGCTACCCTTGCCCTCTGTGCACCTTTTTTTCCCTCAGATTATCCTTATGTTATAGGAGGTCCGAGCAAACACAAAGCACCTCTTTGAGGGAAACAGATACTCAGCAAGGAATGATTTAAAGTAATAGCAGTAGTTCTGTGGGGAGCTTGCAGCCGTGTGGCATGCTGCTGGTCCTCCAGCATGTCAGAAAGGGTCCAGCACCTCCGTTTCCTGGGATGTTGTGGTTAAAAAGACAATCAGAAAAGGATTCCAAAACATGGGAATGATAGCAGAGAACCTCCAGTCACCTACAAAATGAAGTTATTTTAGGTACACTGCAATATTTACCATGAGCAATGTAGCTCTGCCACTTCAGAGATGTCTAAACACAGGTATTTGAAGCGAAAGATAAATAACTTGCTCAGAAGAGAACAAATGGAGACACTTAAATCTTATTCAGATATTCTTTCAGTCCTGAACTGAAGTTTCCTTGAAATGCTCACCTGTCTTTCTGTATGTGTATATATACGTGTTCATGTATATACATGTTCTCCAAAAGCTGCTGGCCTTGGCTCTGAGGTGTTTGTGCAACCTTGTGCAATGCTGAGTCCTCCTTCCACTGAAATAACCTGAGAAGTATTGGGCACCATCAAGTTTTATCATTAGCTTTACTATTTATTATTGTTATCATTTGTATCCATCTGGGCCACAGTTTTGAATCTTGACAAGAAATCACTTTCATGCTTGTCAAATGACCAGATTGCTAATGCCGCAGATATGGCTGCGCACCAGGATCTGGTCCGAATTCTGAGTCTCAGCTTGAGTCAAAATAAACTGGAAGGAGTTTTGGTCTTCTCTGTGAGTGGTTGTGGTCAGATGTTGCCATTAGTGGTCTGCAGGCAAACGAGCAGCTCTCCAGTGGGTAAAAGAAGCAGAAGATGGAATCCAACCAAGCCAGGGGAGTAAAACCTTTACTGAGGAGGTACATCTTAAAATGTATGGCACTTAAGGTCTTATTTAAGACTGGGCAAATTTTCAGTGAGTAATGGACACTTAGTCTCATTTTTCGAAGGCAGCAACTCCTGGCACCCACAGGAAAAAAAAGGAAAACATAATTGCTTTTTCAAGCTGTGTTTTTCAGCCTTTCGGGAAATTGAGAGCTTTTATATTTGATTGGGACTTAAGAACCAAAGATGATGCAGGTTTCTTCACTGGCCTTTTTGCATTAAAAGTTCCCACAGACCTTATGCTTTGAAGGCTGTAGAGTTTCACTTTAAAAGCTTAATCAGTTTTAAATTGCGGGGTATATAATAGCCCATGAAAATGCTAATGCTATTTTTCTGCTGTTTAAATGCTAGCCAGCAAAAACTGAGGCAGAGGCTTGTGGGTCCCCACTGAGCAGCCCAGCTTTTTATTCCTTTTCTTTTCCTTGCTTTTGGCAAAGTACAGCTTTCTCACTGATTTGCTAAGGAGGAAATTGCTTTCGGGCATAAGCCCCAAGCAGAGGTCTTAATCTCATCCAAAGTAACAGCATAGTTTTAATTGCATATACTGTATAGTTTGCAAACATTGGTATCAGCAGGCTGCCTTTTAGGGTTTCATCGATGAAAATGAATCCTTTTTTGCATTAGAAAAATGTACGTACTGGGCTAGGAGATAATTGCAGAACATTCCATATCTTCACATACGAGTCAATATAAATGGATCAGGTTTACACAAGACTCTGAATTCCTAGTGTGGAACTGCTAAAATGAAATGTACTGAGATGCACTCAATAATATTAGTTGGAAGTTTTGCCATACAAACTTCTGCACTTTATTCTTTCATAAGGGTATGACTTCCCTGTCAAGCGCAGAATTCAAGTAGAAACCTCAATATTAGATACAGCAGTGGGTAACTTAAATGTTTTATGGGCCCTTTGCATTTCTTTCAGTTGCCTTTCAGCAGCTGCAGGCGACCATTCAGAGAGAGATCAGGACATGGTATAACAGGGTTTGATCTGCTCTGAGGCTCTGTGAGTGTGTGTGATTTGAGCAGGTAGGTCATAGCCAACCCACGTCATTGAAGAATGAGCCTGGGCTTCCTTTTTATCCCCAAATAGATATATTCTTTTAAACTGTAACTTAAAAAGCAAATGTGATGGGACTTGACTACATTTTAGGCTGTTTTTTATTTTTTTTTCCAAGGTAATCTAGGAAGGAATGTAAATAAAACTACCTAAAGAGAAACACAGGTATTTAAAAGGTAGGAGGCTCATAATGGCACTGTAAGATTCCAAAGATTCAAATTCTGTGTTCCCATTTCTTCTTTTATACCAATATTTTCTTTGATAGTTGTTTCCTTGAAGCATTGCAGCCAGTGGAATCAGTTGATGGCTATTAGCAAGAAAGGAACATAAGAGTGAGGCTTGGGAGAACATTTGATTTTGTGTTACTAAAAGAGTCTTTTAAAAAGTAGGAAGTAGTAGAGAATGTTGCCACACTTCTACATCCTTCTATATTTTCATACATCCTTAAGTTTTTTTTCTGGCTTAAGAAATCTTTGTTAGATATGTCAAATACATGCAGTTCACGGAGACTGTCCATGTGATACCTGTATTCCTTATATATTCCTTGCCTCTTGTAATGGATATCTTTTTAAAGCTTTAGAGCCTTTTTGTGTAGGAGACTGAGGCAACACTGATGAATCAGGTTAATGTTTCTGTTGTATATTTGAAAGCCATACATGTATATTTAATATGTTCTAATATTTGATCTTTTTCATACATGGCTTAGCTGGATTACATGATATAACTCTCATTTGATGCATGGCTCCACTAGAGCTCACACTAGATACTAATCTGTGAGATCCAGTTAATAATGCATACAGCTCTTTCTGTGAGTCATTTCTGAGTGTAACTTGGGGTGTTAAAAGGATCAGCCTACCTTCCTCTCTGAAGTAGGTTTCCTCTGAAATACAAGGTGACACCATTTGAGACTCATTCCAAAAACAGCCTCAGATTAGATGCTCAGGTGCAGCAACCTGTTGGGGTAAATGAATGCACTGAGAAAGCAGGGAAGATGTGAGTGTTGTAAAAGAGCAGTAGATTTTGTGGTGATTCCTGTTGCATCTTTATGACATAGGTCCAAGTGCTGCTGGGGCTCTGTTAGCCACTGAATATGGCATAAGCTTGCTCTCTGTGACCCGTAGGACAGCCTCTTTGCTCTGGAGTTTAAATGCACAGTACAATAACTACCAAATCCCCCAGAAGAGGTTGAGGAGATAATTATGTTCCCTGTTCTTCTTCTGGCAGCTCAGGTGTGGCCCTGAAATGGCTTCTGCTTTTCTGCTCTCTGGGGGCAGTGTGACAATGAAAGTGTTTTTCCACTCAGATACACAGGATCTGCTACACATTCTGTTGCAGTGTCCTGCTCCTGGCATAACAGTGCTAATGAGAACAGCGATTGCCAATTAAACATTCAGGCACAAACAATGTAATGAGGAGTGTGGGTCAGCGTTGCCTGTTGTCACTTCCATCAGGTTAAATTGTGAGCCTGGCATCTTGTGCTGATCCTGAGTGTTAAGGGTGAGGCTGATGAGATCTGAAGCAGCTGTTTGGTGATTCTGCCTGGGAGCACTCTCCCCACAAACAGTATCACACTCTGGTCAGTTTGTTAAATGCATAGTGAGGGATTTACAGGCTCAGGCTTGGGTGTACATTTGCTGTTGAGAGGTTGCATCTAGTAGCTTCTCTTTGCTCAGAAAAAGTAGTTTGGACAAACCTTGGACCATGTGCAAGCACCTACCCTTCCCCTTTGATTTGGGAAGGTCCTGATGAGTTACTGCTCAGTAAGAGTGCACTGTTAAGTTCTATTCCTCATATAACACTTACTACTCCCCAAGCATTTTTACAGCACCAGGGTGCTGGACAGGCTGTTGAGTAGAATTGAATCTTGAACTGCTCTCACTCAAGCAGTCAAGCCTTAAGTGAGTATGTGTGTCTGCCAATATACGTGCTGCAAAAACCACCCATAAAACTGTGTTAAGAGGAACGCTCCCCTTCATTACAGGCTACAATTTTTCATGGTTGCTAGCAAGTTTTTGCTGAAACTTGAAAATAGGTCTCTTGGAAATTGCCAAAAGTGGGCCTTGCTGCTCTGTCTTTTTTTCTTTCCAGATCATTCCTTGAGTATTAGCTGAGTATTAAGTTGTTTAACAAGGTTGGCAATATAACTATATCCTTTATTCCCATGCAAACAGCCTTGAAAGAAAAAGGATGAGGCAGTGAGAATTTCTAGGAAGGCAGTGTCTCGTGACTTAATCCCACTTTACTTCAAGCAGTTTTATTGAAAAGCAATGAGCTTTTTATTTTATGACAAGGCCTGAGGCCCGACACGTAATTGATGCAAACCAGGCTGCCTGGACAAGCTGGATTTCAATAAGGTCTAACTGTGAGAGGTAGATATGTTGCACAGTGCAGAATGTAGTATTTGAGAGGTTTTGGAGAAGTCTGGAGGTGAAAACTTTCCAAAAGCGATTGGTGAAGCTCTGTGTAATGCTGGGTATTCAAGGTACAAAAACCTCATCCTTTCCCTTTGTGTCTGACTTCCACAGTTGTGACTTCCCAGCTGTCCTGGCTGCTCTGATACCTTTTGAGCCCTTCTTCACTCTGAACTTCACTCCTGAATTGAATCTGTGTCACTCCTCATAGGAAGGGAAGAAAAAAATGCATAAGCATTAACCACAGCCTTAGGAAATGCCACCTAGGGATGAAGCTTAAGTATTAATCTTTCAACAATTAAGTGGTGCTCATTCTCAGAACATACAGGTAGCCTTCCTGCAATCACTCTACCCAGTAGGCAATCTCTCTGCTTAATGTCTCTGCTTAATCATCTCTCACTTCTATCTTTGAGCTTTCGCAGCCACCCCCACAGTAACAAATCTGGTTCACCCCTAAAGCTATATGTACAGTGGGTTGAACAGAAAATACGCTAAACACTCCCTTTTACTACTCAAGGTGGAGGTACGGGAAGGCTGTTTAAACCACTGAACGCTTTTCCTCCTTTCCCTTCATGTGTGTTTCTTCCTTTTGTGTGTCCTGGTGTTTCCCCCTCCCCCAGTGGATTACTCCTGACTCCCTGTACCCACTACACTGGGGGGCAGTGCCTTTGGCCCTCCTTTGCAAAACAGACGTCTCCAACTCCCCTGAGAGTGCTGCTGCTCTGGGAGCTAGTCCTGGCATCCAGTGGGAAGCTCAGTTTTCTGTGGGGTCAGCAGCATAGTCCCTGTGCAGCTACTGGTGCTGAGACAGGGAAGGGCTGAGAAGCACGCAGGCAGAGGAGGGGAAGAGGAAAGGGCTGCTCCACAAAGCAGAAGCTTAGTACCTCCATCAGCTTACTCAATGTGGCTGCACTTTTAACATATGTTTAACTACATGATCCACTCTGGTGTAAAGATACCTGAGCTGGCTCTGATAGAGCTGCCTTCCTCATTTCATAAGTCCCAGATGCCTTATAGCTCCATTTAGCATGGCAATACACCCAAACTAATGAGTTTGGGTAAAGCTGATGCTGCTGTATTACCTTCCCTTCTGGTGATAGCTCATTTCCAGCTAGCTCAGATGTCTCTTAAGTGCTGTTTTGCATGATACAGATAAATCCTAAATAATCTGTGTGAGGCAAGCACAGAGTCCAGTAACACACAGATAAATCTCTGTTTCCTGAGCTCTATTCCTCTAACCACCAGACCAAGCCTGTTAATACAGCATTTTGTATAAAAGGTAGGTAGGTATATTGCTGTGCACAGCTATTAAACTACTTTACTGTCCTGCCAAAGGTTTTGGAGGTTACTGATCTAAGCAGTAGGGAAAGATCTCAGGATATTCTGAAGTTGAAAGGAGAAATTTATCTTGGTGCAGTCTTCCCATTTTAGTTGGAGTTTTTTTCTCCCCCTATTTACCAGATGTTGAGAGCATTAGCTGCTGCTCCTTAACTAACTTGAAAGCCTCAGGTATTCAGTGCTTCTCTAAGCTGTAGATCTTGGAAGCCCCTTGGAAATAGCAGCTACAATATGCTGACAATGACTGCGTCACACAATAGGTTGAGATGAAAAGGAGATAGTTTCCTTGATCTCACTTCAGAAGACTGGCATGTCTCTTGGCAGAACTCATTTGGATGTTGCTGTCTGTAATTAAAGAGTGAATCATCATGCACGCAGGGCATGGTTGAAAGAAGGTCTCTGAGAGGTTCAATTAAAGCTGCACAGGCAACCTTAATTTTGGCATTTTATAGTGTTCAAGTACTTGACTTGCAACTTGAATAGTGTTTCCTCTTTAAAATTATTTACAAGCAGTCTCCTAAGGGAATTGATTTGCTTGTTTAGCTTTGAGCTACCATTGAGTAGCATGTAATTCTTGGTCACTTGAAACATCACCAGGGTTGTACCCACTTGTCACTTGGATTGCTAATAGAATAACAGTGACTGTAGGTTGCCATTCCATGTCTGGACCAGAGCTAATTTGAGATGGGCACTTAGTTGTGGGGTTTAACAGGTGTTGAATATCAGGAACTTTGGTTTCCACTTTTGGTGTTGATTTACTCAAATTACCTTCTCCTCTCCCCCCTTTTTTTTGTGTTGCTATGATTTTTGTATTAAGAAGATGTCCATTATTCTAAGAACATTTTTATACCAGGAGTTCCAGGAGTTACCAGATTTTTTCATTATAATACGCTCTTTCTCTCAATCCTGGAAGAGCTATTTTCATCCATCCCCTAGTACCAGGCTTCGCATTTAATTGTCTATCTGATCTGTTTGTGATTATTACTGCAATCAGCCCCCTTCCTTCTTGGACTAATTAATTAGAAGAGTCCTAATGATTTTCTTCTGGAAGTACAAAAATAACTCTGCACAGGTAGAAAACAAGGAAAAAGAGATTCCAGATCAAGATGTTTTCTATGATCCCATCATACCTTGTTCGCACATTTACAACGTATATAGCGATTCTTTACGTGAGTAATGCAGTGTAACAGTTCAACATGCAAGCGTCCGTGTTTCCTCAGTAGCAATATATATGTCTCAAAGCTGAAAATAGTCTGCAGCATTGTCTCTGTGTTGCCTTAAATCAGAGATATTTGTCTATGCTCTGAAGATCCTGTTTCCTGTAATTTGGTGGCTGGTAAGCACAGTCCTGTCTTGATGTCTCATGGTGACTTCTGCAAATATCATAGAATCATAGAATAGTTAGGCTTGGAAAGGACCTTAAGATCATATAGTTCCAACCCCCCTGCCATGGGCAGGGCCACCTCGCACTAAACCATGCCACCCAAGGCTTTGTCCAACCACGCCAGTGCTTTCTAGATAAATGTGAACATGCAGAGTGATTGCAGGAAAAATGCTATGATGGAAATGTATTCAGTAGCTGTATGCTACACTGTTTCATCTAAATTCCTGAGCTGAGGTTTCATTATTTTGCACTGGTTAATCAGTGCAGGGGTAAGGTAAGGGGGAACAATTGAACTTGATTGGGACAACATGTGAAAAGCAGTGCCCAGCTCCTTAGATAAGTGAAGTCTGGAGTTTTGCTTATCTTTTCAGTTTTGGCTTTTTGGATTCCAATGTAAGAACAATCAGAAAATAGTTTGGAAGACACAGACGATCCTATTCTCTCAATAGTTCAGTGTAAGGTAGCGTATGTCATTCCCTTTTATCATGTGTAATCAATGTTACATTTAATGCAGCATGACTTTTGAAGTGATTAAGGACCTGGTGGGGACATTAACAATGTAAAACTTTATTTGCACTTACACTAATGATTTTATAATGAGAGTTTCACTCTATTAATGAGGACTGCTGAGAGAAGAAGGGAAAAAATCTGAAACTCCCCTAATGTCTTGTTTAACAGAGTACCGCTTGCTGGCACTTTGTTGGCATAGGTGCTTATTTGCATATAGGAAAATACGGGCATTTGAAACTATTAATTACTGAGTGCTCGATGTACCTTGTGGTAATTATGATATTGAAATATTTTAGAAGGGTTTTATAGAAAATTATTTATTTATACAATTCAGAGGGGAGAGAGAAGTTTTTAAAATAGCTGCATTTGTATCATCATGGTACCACATCTCAGTAACAAAATACGGATAAAAATACCTGTGAGAGCAGCTTACCCGTAGGCAAATGTATCAAGAAATACCATTGTATATGTGTTGTTTCAGTGAGCTATAAACCTTTTTAACTGGAACAGGGAAATTGCAAAGGGAGAGGTTTTGCCTACTGAGTCCAAACTTTGGCAGGACCTTCCAAGAACAGGAATTAGCCTTGCATTTGAGTTCTGAAAAGCAACATCAGCTGCTTATTACTGCTTCCAGATGTTGCCTGAAGGAGAAATTAAAAAGCAAACTAGGAAACCCCTTACAAAACCAAACTGAGTTATTGGAACAGGCTGCACTTGAAGCAAGCTTTGTCCAATACTAGGCAGTAATAACATAAGAAATGAAGTAGCTCCACTCAACACTTTGATTTTTGCAGCTCAGCTCTGAGGCTGCCCTCATGTAAGTACTTATGCCAGCACTTTGCTAGATTTTCACGTGATAATTTTTCCTAAACTCTTCTCTACAGTAGAGATCAAAATATGTCATCTTTCTTGTTGGTGCATCAAGTATAAACCTGGCACGAAAAATGAAGATGTTCGTAAAACAGACAAGCCCACTGAGAATGTAGTAATCGATTTGATTATTTAAGGCAATGTGAAACCTATCCATGTTGTTTTCATTCTGTATATTTAAGGGCTTCACCTAAATTCTCTCGCTCTGATTTCCCTCAATGGACTAGCACAAGTACTACCAGCGTGCTGGTTTTCCTCTTATTTCTGAAAAATGCTCACTTATAGTGATTAGGTTTCTTGTCAGACAGCCCTAAAAGTCAGCTTGCTGTCCAGAGATTGAATTTCATTGCATCTTACTTTAACACATGTGGCGTGACCTGTATTAATTAGGATTGCTATGAATAGAGTTTGGAAAATTAAGGATGCAGTTAGGCATTTTGGGACCGTAAGTCTCCCTAAGTAAGCAGAGGTTTGCAGCATGAATGTCTGGGACAGGAGCAGGTAAAAATATCAGATTCTTCCAGAACCCCTTATTCTTAAATAGGCAATGCTCTACATTAAATAACTCGAGTGGTGTTGCTGGAAAAGATGTTTCAGTGAGAGAGACAAGTGACACTAGGTGCAATTGGCTGTTGACTGGGATCTGCAGTGCTAGAAAGCAGGACCTGGAGGAGAGAAAGCCCAAAGTCCAAATTCTTTTGAGGTCTTTTCCTAACAGCATAAATCTTGATTAAAGTACAGTGGACTCTGAAAACTGTAGTTCTGCTTCAGCTATGACATATATGATTTATAGCTCTGAATCAAGTATTCCTTAGGTGTATCTTCCAAGGACTACTAAAGTGAAGTCAAAGATAACAGTTGAATTCAGAGGTATTTTTATTAAGGTTTAGAGGGCAAAAGAGACCCTCACAATCCAGCTGGACCTAAAGAAAATTCTGTTGGCTTCAGTGGGTGAGAATCATCAGTTCTAGTTTGTTTTTTTTTTATAGTTTGAAACATACAAAACAATGATTTTAGGAATGACCTGTATTTTCAGAAGGTATCTACAGCACCGTATCGCTATTGGACTGAATGAGTGGATCTCTGAAAAGGGTTCTGTTGAAATCAGTTCTTTCTTATAGAATCATAGAATTGTTAGGGTTGGAAAGGACCCTAAGATTAGTTGCAACCCCCCTGCCATGGTGATGGCTGATTTTAATATGTGTACTGTAACAATACAGCAGCATGAAACAGTTCCTTAAAAATGGGTTTAAGTAGTCTATTTTGAACTATGCTAACGTTGAATTTGCAGTACCCTCTAATTAAGCTTTGTCTCAGACTGGTTCTTCGGTAATTTACCTCTTTACAGAAACCTGACGTGGGAATCTGCTTGCACAAGTTACCAGAAATAGTTCACAATCTAAAACTTTAACTTTTCAGTTCGGTGAATGTAAATATTTATGGTCTTGGAAAATAGACACTGTCATTTCCCATCTACAGCTCTGTATAAACAGAGCATTTAAGTGAAAATGCAAATGTTCTTTTTTTTGTGTGCTTCTGTGAGCACCTGAAAGATATATAACAGTGAAGTGCATGTTTTTCAAAGGATTTCTTGAAATCAGTTTAAACTTCTCTGAAGATTCTAGCAGGAGGCAGCTGAAAAGAAATGAAGAAGAGTCGTGCCAAGGAAATTACATTACTGTCATTGTTAATTTGCTTTAAATGACTGTGAAAAGAAGTAGTCTCTCTGCTGTTAAGATTTCCCATTGGCTTACAACCAAGTGGTGAATATTATGTTTTATAGACTCTGACATGAAGTCTGTGTTTAAATATTTATCTTTTGAAAAGCTATGTTTACAGCTAAAACCTTCCTCTAACTTAAACTTTAGCAATAACGTGATCTGCTCCTCTTCTGAAGCTCAGGTGAAAATACATTAGCAGGTCAGGTTTTATGCAGTTCTTGAGATCTCTTGTGTTATTCTTTCAAATGGAGGTCAGTACTTTAAAGATCAGGGTGAAGATGTCTGCAGCATACTACATTCACCCCGCTCGCAAATCTGTTGGGGCAATTTGGACTTTACCATACAACATCGCTCAGTATCAGTGGTACTGTGTATTAGCTTAACTGCTGGGTTTTGAATGAAGAGGAGTCATCGGTCTTACTGATGCCCTGTGAATCTGCCAGCTTTCAAAGCCATTTTCTAGTCCTCCCCATTGCTGCTGCTGTTGTGGTGTTCAGGCTGCCACTTCAAAGCCGTCAGTTTAAGTCTGCTGACAGCATGGATGGAGGGCAGGCCACAGCTGAAGTGATCAAAATACATGGCTGTGCTTCTGGCTAAGAGATAATTAAGTCAATAAATTGAGCTTGTTTTTCTTCTCCATAATACTTTTATTTTCTAAACTGCAAAATATGTGTGAGTTCCAAAATGAGCAACCAGAATGCCCTGCGGAGCTTTGCTGAATAAGAGAGGAGTGCTTTCCCCCTTATGCTATGTAAAGGAAGCGTTGAAAAGTGTCTACTGTCATATAAAGGAGCCTTTAAATTTATTTTGTCTGTGATTGTGGTTCAGGGAACATGTTTGAGCCGGTATAAATTTTGGTGGAGAGTCAGTTGGGCCTCATAAAGATGCCACTAGGAAGCTTGCAACTCTTGAGTACTAAACTTGTTAGTGTTATAATATCACGGGAAGATATAAATCTGTTTTACGCAGTGCATCTATCCCGTGCACATGTGAGTTTGTTTGCCACTGGATGCTGTTGTTACAATGTCAGTCGTAATGAAATTGGGAAAGATTAAGCAGGATAATGCCTGCTTTACGGAGAGAATTCCTTACAACCAAGTTCAAGGGAAGGACCAAAGTAGAGCCCTGTCAGCCTTGGGAAGTCTGGTGGGTGCAGGGTGGCAGCAGGGGCAGGGATGGTTTGAGCCAGGTGCCCAGTTGTGGCAGAGGATGGTGTAGGAAGACAGAGTGAAGTCCTTTGCATTTCCAGGTCTCAGCCTTGGAGCAGCCTTTACCATCTGGGTGTGGGCTACAATCACAGATCCTCAGAAGCAGCTGGGGGACTATAATATCTTCACCTGGATCACTGAAATCAAAATGCCTTTTTGAATTAGGCTTCAAATTTTGCTTTGGCATTCAAAGGCACTTTTCCTAATCATGAATGTTTAAGGGCAAATACTTGCAGGATTTCTTTCTGCATATATATTTTTTGTTAAAGTGATTCCTCCTGTTGGAACTGCGAGGTGATTTACAGTATCAGCATGTACTGATGAACCACTCTGAATGGCAAGCCCTCACTTTGCTCCAGGTTATTCATCTCTACTGCTAGTGAAACAAATTGATCAATAGCAATTAGTCTTATTAATAGCACAAATGGTAGCCTTATGCTGAATAGGTTCTGCAGGCTTTGTCTGATTGAATTTATTTGCCTCTTCCTAGATTAATCAAGTATTTCAAAGAAAGGTACTCAGAGAATACTAAATTCTTTTTGCCTATCAGTATTCTGAACAGCCTTTTCTAGCTATCCAGATTCACTTGAGCTGATGTACATGTACGAGGTATTTATTGCCCAAGTAGATTTTTGGGTTTTGTAAATGCAGGCTTCTTGCAATTAATAAAGCTCTTAGGAGATGCTTTGGCAGGGTGTAGTGTCCTTCATAGAAATGCCAAAGTCATTCCACAAAGGAATTTAAAACTTTAGGAAGATATGGAAGAAAGAAACCCAAACACCCTGGCGCTCAAAATTGCACAAAGTACTTTTTCTTTTCGTGCATTTTTAACTTTGTTTTCTCTGAATTTCAACCCAGTAATTACAAATAGATCTCTCTGAATGCATCATGTGTCTTTCTCTGATCTTGAAAATGTTATTTAACAGTATCTTTGAATTGCAGAAATACGCTAAAGTAGATTTCAAAATAAGCAGTTTATTCAATAACTTCTGAGGGGAGGCAAAAACCAAACTACAGACATTTCCAGATAAGAGTTTTTGGAAGTGTTCTCTTGCTGACGTCTCGGAAGTATGACATTTTAAGGGTTGCAAAGGTGAAATCTAAATAGAAGTCACTTTTGATGAGTGGTACGTTTGCTGTGGCGATGCAGGTGTTTCCATAGAGGAAAAGCTGAACCTGTTTTGTTCAGTGCAGAGGCTGGAAGAGTATTTCATACCACTAGTCAATTGTGAGGTGTGTGATAAAGTTTTTCCTAATTGCAAGTAGCACTTCTGCTCTTAATGGTCAACTTCCTCAAATGGATTGATGCCGTGTAAAGATACTCAGATTGGATTTTACATCCCAGCTGCTCTGGCCAGGTTTTACCAGAGCTGTAACCTGAAAAACACAATTGCCATTCAAAAATCAATCCTGTGCTTAGCCCTTTTGGTTGTGCATGAAGTGTGTGGATGGGAACATGGCTGCAGGATGCTTAGGAGGGTGCAGAGGATGTTCCTGTTGTATCCTAGTGAACGCAGTCTAGCCTCCAGATTGTGCTGGACCCTCTTTCCGGTGGGAGAGTCCTCCCTTCAGGGATGATTGTGGGATTACTTGTCTCTACTTAAATTCTTAGTTGAGCATTAGCAGTTGAGTACCTCTCCCTGAGCCCTGTCATGGTAGTGACAAGAATTGACTGCAGTCCCTCCAGCAGTGAGAGGTTAACTGCATCCACCCTCCCCTGAAAACATCCCTGCGGCACTTAATTACGTAGGGAAATGTTCCGGCCAAGCAGGCCAGAGAGCTAAAGGTTTGCTCCCATTTATCAGGGAGGGCACTGGCACTCCATTCTTTACTTTTAATAAGTAAAAGTTAAGTAAGAAAATAATTTTATTAATCTCATTAAGGTTGCTTTGTTTTAACAAGCAATAAAAATTATAAATAATTAAGCAACCAAGGAAGCTATGTGCTAGCGGGTTATTAATGCAGGCCTAGGGCACATTGTAAGTCATGATGGTGAAGGCAAATTGACTTTAATCAAAAGGCCTGCATAAATTACTTAGTTATTTCAAGCCCTTTTCTTTTTCTTGCTGTGATATTATCAACGTTTTTTTGTTTAGCTTTGCCTCACCCCAGCAAACACAGATATTTTGGGGGCAGGAAAAAAAATCCAAAAAATCTGCAGCATAGATTTCAGTTTAATTGCATTTGCCGAGATGGAACCGATTGTAGTCCCCAGCCCCAGCACATGGCCTTCCAGCTTTAGTGTACAGAGGTTCAGGTTTTTGGAGCCCTCCCCAGTTCAGTCCCTCATTATTATGACTGGCAAAGTTTTCATGATAAGTTAATGAAAATCACTTTGGACAAAGTGTGATGGGAAGCTTTTTCCTGAATGTGTATAAACCAAAGAGAAGAGCCAGCTTGTCCTTAAATTTGTTCCTTAAGGATTCATTTTCACTGCTTTACTGTTACTTGGTGTTGGTCCTTCCTGAAGGTCTTCAGAACAGCTGAATTGCAGCCTGGGAAGGTCAGTGGAAGGCTGGTGTAAAGAAGAAACCTCATTTAAGCTCAGGATTGAAAACTTAAGCATTGCAAAGACCTTGTTCTGTCATTGCACCGAGGGCTGAATTCCCTTCAGGGTGAGAAATCCAGACTCTGTTAAACCAAAATGCTGACTTGGCCATGTGGAAATGTGTTCTTTCAAACCTTGCATTAAGATACATAAATGGGTTTTTATGTGGTTTTAGGTATAGCATCAGCTCTCAGGAACTGGGACTTTATTAGTGCATGTGACTGAGCACAAATGAGATGTGTGTTTGTGCAACAAATGCGTGGCTTTTGTGGGAAAACTGCCTTTCCTTGTATGTGATGTGGTAATTCCTGTAAATTTTGATAACTTGGATAGAATCAATCCATAAATCTTTGAAGAATGGAATTTGCAGAGTATTGATTTTTATTTTTTAAACATAGAACGTGCTTAGACAGCATGCCAGTTGCTACTACTTTTCCTACACCATTTGAGATATATGTACTTACTATGCATCCTTCATATATATGTATGCATTTAAGTGTTGTACCACAGATATTAATTATCCTTGTGATTTTCCAGGTCATTGCTCTCATTTAATACCTTGTTCTGACCCACTTGAAGAGCACGACAGGGAACTGGACAGATCAAATTTTGGTGCTGTGGCCTTAAATAATTCGAAAAGAAAAGAAACATCTGAAGACTTCAAACTCATTAAAATTCAACTCCCATTGCAACAACCAGACGTGAAATGGTTGGCACAGATTTCAAAGGGAAAGGTGGACAACTTTGCAAACTCTCTCTAGTCAATATGGCAGTGCTGTCACTGCAGCTCGAAGGTAGCAGTGGTACCGCCGGTGTTGCTCTCCATACAGTGTTTGTCAATGGATGGCGTATTTCCAGAAAGGTGCTGCTGCTTTGTTTTTGTCTCATAAAACTGTTGCAGTGCTCACAAATCTACAGCTAGATTTACCTTTTTTTTAAATGTCACTTTAAATACATCTGAGAAACTTGAGGGAGCCAAGGGGGAATGGCTTTCAGGAAATCATGTTTAGGTGGGCTTAGTGTTCATAACTGAGATCTCAGTACCTGCAGAGAAACATCTGGTCACTTCATTAAGGCACTTACACAAGAAATGAGGTCTTCTGAATATCCTAATTCACTTACCATTCTAGCCTTGTTAATTTTAACTTAGAAGGCAAATTTGTGAGACCTTCCTCTTGCTCTCTTCCTCCTTGCTCTCTTATAACTGTCACAAGCTTTTGGAGGCAGTGAAGCTCTCCAAGTTTCATTACACCTGAGACTAAGTGGGAAGATAGTGGGGCTAAGGGAAGGTTACCTGTCTGAAACAGATGCCTATTGCAGGCTGAGGGGGATGGAATAAGCAGAGCCTGAGTTCAGCTAGACAGAAGGATAAGGTAAAGAAGCGCAGTTGTAGCTAAAACAAAGTCCTATGAAAACAGCTGCGGAGTTGTGGCGCATACAAAAAAGCTTTTCCTTCCTGCAAGCATCACAATTACTTCCCTTTGGCTGGCTCCGGAAGGAACTGATAAGAGCAGAAACAATGGACACTCTTCAGGCTAAAATGTCTAGTTTAGATTTCTTACCAACTTTCTTAGCCTGATCTCTTACCAGCTGCATCGGGGGGCAGGTCAAAGATAGTGAAGAGGAGAAAAATAATTTATCTGTCATCAAGACAGATGGAAACTCAGTGAAGCGGCTTAGAGAGAGCCAGAGCAGCAGGTAATTATTCTGGAGCAAAGGTATAAATGTAGGAATGTTGAGAAAAGTTGCCATGAATTATGATGCCAGTCAAGAATTAAAGTATTTAAGCAATATATGATGACAGGCGGTGCATATCCGGATAAGTGTAGCTTGCCTCGGGTAATGCTGTAAAGTGTCTTGACAGCAGGTTCACATTTAGATTCTCCCAAGTCTTACACCTTTATCTATCAATCTCAAACAAGCATTCTCAAAAAAGCATTGCCCAGAGTATCCTGGGAAGGAGCTGAGAGAGCTGATTAGAACAGGGAATCTGCCACTCAGAACCTCCAGTGTCCTGCTTCTGTTATCAGCCTCAGATGTAATAGACCTTTACACATACAAAATGGGTGTCATAGTTTGCAGCTCTTGGGCTGCTTCAACCAGCCAAGGCAAAGTGCCAGTTAATTTTTGGTTAAGATGCTGTGTAATAGCTGAACGTATGTCATGGATGCATCATAAGGCTGTGTCTTGACCAAAAGTAAGCAACAGGTTCCCATAGGTTGGGAATATGTGTGTTGGAGCTGCCCTGCGGTTTCTAAGTACAGAATCAAGGAGGGGAAAAGGAGATACTAATTCTCTTGAGTGTATCAGGTTGTCATGGGTTCAGCAGCAGCAGTTATTTTTCTCCTCCTTAGTTGCTGGTGCAGTGCTGTGTTTTTGGCTTTTGGCTTGGCAACAGCGCTGGTAACACCAGTGTTTATAGTTATGGCTTAGAATGTTTAGGATGGCAGAGGACTTTCTGAGCCTCATGCTCTGCCAGGGAGGAAGGGAAGCCTGGAGGAAGCAGACAGGACACCTGACCCAAACTGACCAAAGAGGTATTCCATATCACAGCACGTCATGTTCTGGATGAAAAAAAAAATGGAGGGCAGAGATATGGAAGGGTGAGGGTGCACTGCTGGATCAGGCTGGGTATTGAGTGGTGAGCAGTTGTATTCTCTTTTCTTGTATTTCTCTTGTATTATTACTGGTGGTAGCAGCAGTGATTTGTGTTATACCTTAGTTACTGAACTGTTCTTATCTCAACCTGTGGGAGTTGCATTCTTTCAATTCTCCTCCCCATCTCCCCAGGACTGGGGGAAGAAAGAGGGGGGAGTGAGTGAGCAAACTGCTGAGGGCCTTAAACCATGACACAATTAAATGAAGTAAGATTCCTTATGAGAAAGTGTTTTAAAGATGTATTTATCCAAAAGAAAAGGACATGGAAGATCATCTGGAAATACTGCAGAAATGTGTTTAGAATCAAGGTTCTTCTGCACAAAGGAGTTTACTCAGCCTGTGTCTGATCTCTGACGTGGGTTGCTCAGCCAGCAGTACCAACATCCATACAGAATAGGGAGCAGGTATCTAGCTCCCATTGCAATTCAATGGGAACAGGAACCTGCTTGGGCTCTGAGCCGTCTTTGAAGACCCGTATACTAAAACTTCACTCTATTTATTTTCCTATTCTGAAATCTTACACAGTACCACTGCTTCTAGACAAATTGCAGTTAACCACAATGCAGATTAAAAAGCCTCCCCTCAGTGCTGTGCTAGTTTAATTGCTAAATGAAGACAAGCACCTGACAGAAATGCTAGCAGCATGACTTGTACCAGATGCAGAGATGCTTATTCATTCAGATGAGGAAAGATTCGTGATTAACAGGAGCAGATTTGATGGTGTAGGCTGCTGAGGGTAGCGTCTGTCTCAAAACATCTTTGCAGGAAAAACAAACCCTGCCCTTGACTGCTGCAGATCCTTAATGCAATCCAGTGAATTTACACAGAAAAGAGTCTGTGTACTTTGTCAGCTGGGTGGCAGTGTCACTTGGCTCTCCTGTTCTGTGGCTGATTTGGGTAACTGTAGGTCCATGTGGATAAGCATGTTTCTTTCAGTATGTATACAGTCATCAGGACTGAGCACTGTGATAAAGTCATTTCTGATGGCTGCAAGTCATAGACCAAGCCAGGGACCTGTAATCAGGACTCTGCGATTCAAATGTGATACTGAACAGGGTGATGCTTAAGCCAGAGTTTAGGCAGAAATTAAGCAAACCATAAATGCTGGCTTTTAGCTGGATATCAGTTCATAGTTCCAACATGCAAAGTACAATATTCTGGGAAAAACATGCCTGTTTTTCTGAGTTTGAGCTTTTCCATGTAACAGCATTCAAAAAACAATGAATCACTTTGCCTTACTGGGGAAAAGCTGTTAGCTCTGCTTTAGGAGGAGAACAAAATGAAAGTATTAATAGAAAAGTGTCACATGGCTCTTCTTGAGTTCACTTCATTGGAGTTGTCACAGCCTGATAATTTTGATACCAGACAAATTGGGAAGTGAATTGAATAGAGATCCTCTTACTGATATCCTACAAAGCTTTAAAAACCCTCCCTACTTTAGACTGCGATAAAAACATCAATAAGTATAGTTTCTGTAATGTCTGTGTATCTAAAATGGGGTGGACTGGACTATCTCATTTTCCTGAGTTTCTAGGAAATCTACATTCTCATATGCATACTTTACAGCTATTTTGACAGCCAGTGCAAAAGCATACTGAATAAATACATCTGTCAGCTGAGAATATGCGTAGACATTGTCATTTTCATTTAAGCTTGCTGATGATATACACAATAATCACAAGAATGTATTTACTGAAAGTAATACAGGCTGCTGTGGTACATTACAATATTGAAAGCATAAATTCCCTCATGTGGGAAAGGAGTGTAATATGCAGAAAACTTCAGGCAAGTGGGAAAAATTTGGCAGTGAAAATGCTTCATGGGAAAGGTGGAGTATTCGGATTGATTTCCTGTGCAGAGAGAGCTCCAGGGGCAGTGTCATCTCTGGAACTGAGACCTAGACAGTTTGTGCTCATTGCTTCTTTCTAAAGTCTTTATCTTATTAATTGCTTCTTGTTGTATCAAGACTTCTTCGAAGTGCTTACAGCTACGCTAATCTGTTACTAATGAAGCAGGCAGTACTACTACAGAAGATTCTGATATTCCCAATCTTGGCTGTAAACAATTACTCTCTAAAAATGTGTGATTGTATTTAATGCTGAAATGGTTTTGTCTGAAGTTGAGGCTTTAAGGAGCACAGTCATGGCAGCAATACGGCAGAGCAGAAAACAGCTTTGTGCCAAGCACAGCAAGAACTCAGCTGGAGAATAGCTAGGAAGTATAAATATATTTTTCATCTTTTCAAGTGTAAGGAAGTGAAACGTTGGAGAAGAGTTCCCGTAACAGAGCAAAGTAAGGAAAATTGCATGGGATTCAAAGATCCTACGTTTGTTCTGACCAGGTAGAGATTGGTTTAAATGTTGGTGCATAAGAGCATAAATTAGCGTATAACACCCAGGAGACCAAGGGGTATTTTTCTGCCTCCAAACAATAGTAGCATTAACTTACTGTAATAAGTACAGCTGCTTTGTCAATTACAAGGAATGTCTGTTATAAAAACCAGGAGTAGTTCGCAGCAGTATCCCAGAGTAGCTGAGAGGTTCCTGTGCTCCCTTGTCTACATGGGCCACTTTTAAAAAGGAATGTGAACTCATGAAGCAATTGCTGCTAAAAGTCCCTTACACCCTCAATGGAAAATATTGTAATTCTGGTCTTTTTAATGTTTATTCCTGTGCTATTTATAAGGACTTATTTTGCAATCCCTGTGCTTTATTAACCATAATTACTCTGAAATGTGCATCACTGCCCTTTACATAGACTATATAATACGCACAACAGAACACGGTGAGCTGTTTCTGCAGTGAAGCTGCATCAGGGATGACTGGTGTGCTGTGTGCAAACTAGAGAGAACAGTGTTCCAATGGCTTTTTGTTCCCCTTGGTCTCGTTCCCAGCAGCATGGCCTAAATTTGAAGTAAACCTATTAATATTACCTACCAGATACAACATGATGAGTAAGAAATCCAGTGGTGTTTTTTAAATTGCCATATAGTAGTAATGATTCATTTAAAGACAAAATTGCAATCTTCCCAGTTAATTCTGGGAGAGGAACACATGGCTGTGGCTTAATTATATTTATTTTTCCAGAGTAGTTCCTGTTCCCTGCCCTTTACAAGGCACTTATGCTCCCTTCAGATGAAAATATTTGTATATGAGAAATAGGTTTTTTAAAGCTGAAGAACATTTGTTGCACATGAAATTTAGATAATAATCCTTATTTTGTCCATGGCTTTGGAGCTCTTGACTGGACAGGGAGAGGACAGCAGGTGGTTGTGCATCCATTTCATCTGCCCTGTCGCACCTCCTCCAGCCCTATGGCCCTCTCTGTGCATTCCTTCCAACCTTTACCTCTTAATATCTGCTCTTTGGAGCCAAGAAAGAGAAATTAATTGTTGCAGCCAACAATTTACTTATAGCAACAGATTGGGATTTTTTTTTTTTACTGCAGTAAATTATTGGGTTTTTTATGCTGATTAAGGTAAAAGGCTGGAAGTCCTGTAAAGACTGAGGTAAAAAAAGTATAAAGTTATAGAAGAACGCAGGTCAAATGAGGAAGAGAGTAGTCAACAAGATTTATGTATTTTAATATATAAGACAGTCGTAGGAGCATTCTGTGTGCATTGGAGGTGATCAGAATGGCATTCAAACAGGCCAATAACTGTGATAATGCAAGATGTGAAAAAGGCATTTGATGTGAGGTAACCTTACGTCTGGCAGAACACCAGTGTGCACCCTGGAACATCTGTCTATGACAAGGAGCTGCAGTCAAATCTATGTGGCACTTTGTATGATAGAGCCTCATCTGAGGATATTCCACCTATCGTATATTCAGCAGTTGACACACATGCAAAATCAAGTTCAATGGAATTTTTAGATCTTAAGCATCTTAATGTAATTACTGTACCAGCTTCTGACACAGTGATTTCTATAAAAGAATAAATCTCCTGAGTGCATGTGGGGGCACTAATATAATAGTTGATATTAAATGCAAAAATGTATCAGTAAACTGAAAGCTTTAATTCTTCAATTGGGTAGCACAATCTGTTATCCTAAATTAAATTTCCAAAGGAGTATTTTTTCAGATACTACATACTTCATAGGTGACAGGGACACTACCTAATTAGCTATTTATATGCAAGGCATACCAGGAGATAATTAGAAACATGGATTATGCAAAGGCAATCAGACTGACAGAGGGCAAAAGAAGCTAACATATTATATCAAATTTGTATATAGGCTTATACAGTTTATCATGTGTCATTTGGGTTGTATTACAGTAATACTTCATTTAATGTGTTGGTACACATATTACTGTAATTCACTAATTTGTAAATTAAACATGTGCTCTCCTAAAAACAATACCTATTGAGCCAATGAATCAGGCCTGCAGGAAGAGGCTTAATTAAGTTACATATGTATTCTGCCCCATGGGAAATGCCATATGCATCTCTGACTGCATTTGTCTGTGTTCGGATATGGGCCGTATGGGTTACTGCTGTCCTCAGCACATCTTAACATACTCAATGTTTGTATTGCCAAAGCAACGGTGAATGCAGTGTGAGGTGCAAAAGTGGTTATTGCTGAGACAAGGAAAAAGAGTTAGGTAGAGCATTCACATCATGTATCTAAATTCAAGCATATGGGAAGAGAAGGTCATTTGCTGTGTAAAGTACGTAACTTTCATGTGTAGCATAGCTAGTTTGTGTAGCATATGGGAGAAGTAGGCTCTGAAAATAACTGCTCTGAATCCCTTCGTGAAAGTGTGTAATTTTTTGCCACTGACTGTAGAGAAAGTCTAAGGGTCTTGGTCACCCAGGTCGTGTCGAAATGAATGACAGATTGAACGTCCTTCACAGGTATGCAAATAGAGAAGTGTTCGCCACTTTGTGACCATCTCAGACAAACAAATTTTATCATTTGAGAATTAAATGTGTCAGGCCTACAGCATAAGCACATGCACCAATGCAGTCAATATAAGTCTTTCTAAGCTTTTAAAAAGTTGGCAGATTTGTTTCTTTGGCAATTGATAAGTCAACAGTAGATTCAGGCACAGCTGCTGAAATCTAGATGATTCCCCTACTACAAGGTCTAAAAACTTTTTGTAGTCTGTTTTTACTACCTCTTATTAAACATTCAGAAGAAATTGACTTTTTATGGTGAAAGGAGGGTCACTTCTTTTTAAGGTCTAATTGTAGGAAAATTATGTAACAAAAGCAAAGGATGCATGAAAGCAAGAGATACGAGTAATTGTGTGCATCACCCAAGAGACTAGTGGCTTTTTATCCGGGAGGAAAGAAGAATCTGCATTGAATTTTGTCTGAATGACACTTAAAGTAAACAGTGAAGAACAGTGCATTTTGGATTGATTCATATCCATTCCTGTTCCCTTTAATTTTCTTCTGATATTGTAGTAAAGCATTTAGTGATTATTAGCGCTAGATCTCGGTTAGTCACCAACAGCTTTTTTCTATGAGAGAACTGGTGTGATCTTGTAGGAAACTAGATATGGCTGACGTTGAAACTGCATTCGACAACTTACTCAAATAACATTTCTTTCTCTTTACATCTGAATAGTTCTAATCTATAGTGATTCTGCACATG
Organism: Forpus xanthops; assembly: GCA_032466535.1. Taxonomy (NCBI): domain Eukaryota; kingdom Metazoa; phylum Chordata; class Aves; order Psittaciformes; family Psittacidae; genus Forpus; species Forpus xanthops. The sequence goes on along the minus strand of JASSUY010050915.1, from coordinate 18,716 downwards.
TTTGTGAACTTCTGGGGTGCAGCAGAGGTTCCTGTTTATAGTTTGAAATTCCTCTGGTAGCTCATACAGTGACACAGGAGCAACCCTCCAACTGATGTCCGATGGGAACTGGTGGCATGCAGCTTCTGACAGTGTGCTTCGAAAATATTGTGGGCTCCCCTCTTATTCATACTGTGAGCTCTACTTTAAGTAATTTTACTGACATATGAACCTTGGCAGACATGAAAGCAGAATTTACCTCCTGGAACTTTAAATGCTTTCGATATTTATTCTTTGGTCTTTAATAGAAGGATATTTGTCATCTTAACTGCATTTCTGGATGAGAATCAATGGAACATTAGTTTTAATTACAATATATCAATGTCATACTGATACAATTTATATGTAACGAAATTAGTGTCAGTGATGTAGTGTACTGTCATCAGTAAATTCTTCATGATAACTATGAATATCAAAACCTGTTTTCTTTACATTATTTGCAGATTGATTCATTCCATGCAGTCTAATTAAACAGACACCATTTTAAAAGGGATTGCATATTAATGTTGGATGAGGCACAAATAGATTAGCCCACCCAGCTCTGAGAAAGGAACATCTATTGTAGCAAGTAATATAGAGATCAGGTAGTGTGGGAAAAGGATTAGGCTGGGAAGCAAGAGAGAGTTTTGTTTCTGCTACAAATGCTACATTGTAGGTTGCATTTTGCAGAATCATTTGCATCTCAGCATCTTTATTTCTCAAGTTACTTTATTCTTTGTGAAATTATATAAACAAGAAAAGCTGCTATATAGTAGACATTTATTGTGTGTTTCACATCAAGTATGTTTTACTGGCTCAGGCCTAGAGTCTTCAATAACTTCCAAGGTAAAGCCTCAGACATCAAGCTAACTGAGTGTCTACAATGATTGCCCTCAGCTTATGTATCCTGAAATAAAACTATCTCAACTGATTTCACTTCTGCAGATGATAGCAGAACTAAACGTCAAGACAAATAGGCTATTGGTATCCACTGCCAGACAAATAAACCAAAATTGATTAAAAGTCCAATAAGTCCTTTATATTTCTGTCTCACAGATGAGTGGCAATTATTTAATTTGTTAATAAAAAAATAAAGCAAGATTAATAGCTTATATGAAATGAAACAAACTGGTGTTTGACTGTTAAGAAAGTGTTTTGGAAGCCCATTCAGTGCTCACGGGCAGCACCACTTACCCTGGCACCAGTCTAATCCTTACGCATCAACAAAATTTAGGTTTCAGAGCAAAGGCTTCTTGAGAAGGTCACATACATGAAGCATCCCTCTGAACAAATATCACATGAGGCATATCACAACTAGGGTGTTTTGCTCTAAAACTGGATCTACTAATGAGAGTCAAGGTTGCTTGGGGTTTATTCATTTATGACCATCTATTTTCAGTCCACTCTCAGCTAAGAGAGAAGCTGCCCATTCACCAAAAGGTATCTGGACAGAGTTGGGTAAATTATACCTTACACCATAAGATAAATGCTTTTGCAAGTCTGGATGGTGACGATACCACAATGATTCAGTGGCAAATTCTAAACTTCCCTGTCCTGAGATGAAGTCAGTGAAACCACTTCTTGTAATGAAATGAAGTCTGCATTTGTGTTATAGGACTAGGGCCTTATTTCATGAACATACCTGATTTCTTCTATAATTTCTTCACTGGGTTTTCATTTTCCGTCATTTATCTAGCTTTAAAAGGAGGCAAAATAATTAAGGTGTGCACGTGAATGTGAAGTAGTGCTTCAGTATTTGGGGTTGGGCGTAAGTTATTATCAGTGATCTGCAGAAGGGATTTTCAAAGTTCTACTACACTTTCTGCACCCCAAACCCCCGAAGTTTGTTTTCAATGAGATCTGTTGTTAATTTATTTGCCTCTGAATCTTTTGTTCCAGTTTTCTGCTCTTGAAGGATAATTAATTTTAATATGCTCTGCAAGAATAATTCTCTCTCCTCCATTAATGAAATCTTCACTTGGATAGCTCAGAACATACAAATCACTTTGGCAACAACAGATATGGAACAAGGCATTAGGATAGTCCATGTTTATTTCCTGACACTTCCTGAGAGAAGTTCGTAGTTGTTTTTTGATGAGGAATGGTGAATAGTATACACTTCTGAAATGAACTATCTGCATGAGAGCATCTCCCTTCCCTTTATGTAATATGTTTTTATGATGTTTGGTTTAATGTAACTATAGGGTTTCCAAAGAGAATCCCTACCTGCCTCTGAATAGAAGTGGAGAAATAGTCCTGTGGACAAAGATACAGTGTGTGTCTGGAAGGGGAAGAGAAATGGGAGATAGAAAAATGCAAAAGCCGTCGCTAGGGGTACCATGAGTAAGTGTCTGAGATCCCTTGCACAGCTAGCTTTATGTGCTAACTGAAAAACAGTTCTACAGTTTCTGAATTTGCTCCCTCAAAAAATGGAGACTGAGGAAGATGTGTGTTAAGTTCATGTTTGGAGAAGCTTGGTAACTGCAAGAATGTTTTCCAAGAAAAAGTGGAAAAGGTGCTCCTCCAAGTATAACCATAAGATCAGTAATAGTTTGGATTGACAGGGACCTTTAAAAGACATCCAGGCCAACTTCTCCAGAGTTACAGCTTGAGGAGATTGAACAAAATGTTTTTGGGAAACGTAACTCAACCCATCAGGGCTGTAAACAACATGAAACCATTTGATAAATGCTGCAATGAATATTTTTTGTTTCCTTTACAGTACATGAAGCTCTAAGAAGCAGCTCCAGCTTTGCCTTCTGAAGTTATAAAAAAGAATCATAAAGAGCAACCATGAAAAGTACTGATGTATGAACAGTTTGTGACCCTGCTTGCTCCTTGCTGCGTAGTGTGAGAAATCCCATACAGAGTGCTGTTCTGCTCCTGGTCCAGGACTGGTTCCAAGTCTGCTGATGCTGGAAATAAGTCTTGCTCAGAACTTTCTATTGCTTGGGACTGGCACTTGTCTGGAAATGCTGTTACTCCTGCTGTCATCCAGACCAAATCAGGAAAAAGAGGTAAAAATTATGATGCTTGCGCTTGTTACATGTGTTATGCTTTCACTTGTACACACAAAATGTCCTTTCTATTCCATTACATTCATCACGTTTAGATGTACTTTGTTATGGTCAATAATCTATTACTTTAGATGTCTGATTATTGAGAGCAGGGAGTGTTGGCATTTCTCATTGGCAAATGGAATTTCCTGCTGTTTTCTTCCTTTTCTGCTTAGGTGAAATATTACAGCTTCATAGATAGTAAATTAAATGTCAAATGTAATTTGGCATCTAAACCATGAAGTCTGTTTCTGTCCTGAGAGCAAACCTGACAGATGCCTTCATGTACTGGCTGTATAGAGAGCTATACAGGATAATAAATCACTTTTTAGTATGTCATCACAAATGATTCAGCGTAACTTCTTCATGAAAGTTGAGGATATTTATAAGTGCTTTAAAAATCTTTTTACACAGCTGGTAATGTCAAGTCCTGGAGCTCCTTCAATCAGCTTCAACATTTGGGGTTTTATTATTACTATTTTCTTCTTTTCCTTAAATCATGTAAACGTGCCTCTAGTTGAGATGATTAAAGTGTGAGGCACTTGGTTCCTAAGGTGTTTGATCACAACATTATTATGAGAAACCCCAATGCCTATTTAAAAATAGAGCACCAGTAAAATTAGGTACAGTGGGAGAGTGAGAACTTGTTTAAAAGGACCCCAGAAATCTGCACCTGAATCTGTAGGAAGAATAAAGCCTAACCAGAGGTAATTTTTAATCCATACCTAAAAAGTGCTGTGGATCTTTCTGATTAACATGGTTTCCATAATGCTGTCAGTGATTCATCTTCAGGTGTTGCATCACATTCTTGCGTGCACATGCACCTTAAAATGCCAAAAAAATTGTTATCAAATTGAGACAAAAACTCCAGAACACCCATAAACTGAAACCTTGGTGTTGTAAAACCAGTGCTGAAGCAGAACCAGTGTTCCTAATGGATGAGTCCTTCTTGAGGGACATACACATTGGGATATAATTGACATAGAGTTGGACTCTATAATCTTAGGTCTTTTCAATGTAAATGGTTCTATGATTCTATGTCATAATGGTTGAAAACTAGGCGCATGGTCATCTGGTGAATAACTTGCCCACAGATACATTAGCCATAACAACAAAGCAGCTCTTAAAGTGATGTCTGTCAGTGCAGAAGTCTGTGGGTGTCCGAATCAAGAGTGACATTCAGAATTGCAATAAACTCCACAGCCAACCAAAGTCATCATATCTGGGTAGATCATAACAGACTTCAGTCAAAGCAGCCTGGGTAATGTGCAGAGATCTTGAATTATCGAATCGTCAGCAGAAATGATTTTTCTTTAGCTGGTGTTTATTTTGTCATTGTTTTCTCAGCCTCCTTAAATACATGTCAGCATTGACCATTAGAGAGATGAAAGAGCCTGAGATCAGTATCTGGCTGGAATGCTGTCTTCAGTCTTTCAAAAGAGATTAAATTTGTACGCTGGGGTGTTCATGCGGTAAATACGATGAAGGAGGAAAGCAGAAAGTTTTATATAAAATTGATAGTATTTTCAGAACAGAAACACAGAAGTTAATGTATTGGATCAGTGCAGTGTCTGTGTAGCACACAGCTGTCACTGACAAGGTTTAAACCGCGGGCTTCAGAGGTAACCCAAACAAAAGGCACATGTAGTCTAAGGAGCTCTAGGGCGAAATCTTCTCCCATCTTCAAAGACACAAAAAGCTCTAGAGATATTCGCTGAAGCACAGAAATTTATCTGCCTTCTGAAGCACTTTGAGATTTTTGTTTGGAATTCATAATTACAACCCAAATTGTACTGACATTCTTGCAAATGTCTAATCTCTCTGTAACTCCTTGTAAGCTTTCAGACTCACAGATACACTGAGTCAAGAAATCCCACAGCCTGATTGTTCGGTTTGGCTATCAGTTTTGCAAATGACATCTAGTGTTGCTGGGAAGAGGAATGTGAGCTCATTAGCTTTGTTCACCCTCTGCACAATGGTAGTAGTAGCCATAATAGAGTTACCCAAAGTAGTTACCATAATAGCGTTCAGCAGAATATTCACATGCTCAATACATCAGCCACATCGATTCCTAAACTGTGGATCCACCCAGAGGCTGAGGGAAACAATGTGTCATTCCTGAATTTATGCATCAGGTCAATGGCAGCACTAGGAATACAGCCCTACTCCCCTAGGCTAATACACTACCCATTAGCCTTAATTCTCTGCCAGCCACTGCTAAGTGGTAAACACCACAAAGTATATACCTTATCCAGTAATATGCAGTAAAGCACTGCACTTTGTGGTTCTTTAATCTGTGGGTTTTATATTGCATATGAAATTAGCAGAGGAGGAGTAAAAGGAGTGAATATAGTGAAGACATCTTGCTGATAGATTGTTAATAATCAAAATGTAACCTGCCAAACAAGTCAGTATCTTTTCATTCATGTTTCTTTCTAGCTGCCTAAAGGTGGCTGCAAGACTGAATTGCATGAAACGCATGCAGATTGATATTTCCTCTCAGCATATTTACATAAAAGGATATTAAAACAAAAACCTTCCCTGGGAAAACACTCTGTGTCCAAGACTATTCACATTCACTTTAACGCATTCATTGTGACCGAATGGGTTACTCCAGCCTTGTCTACTATAGTTGATTGATGACTCTCCCTCTTATGAGGATGTTGTGTAAGAAGCAGTGTAAAATGGAAGAAGCTTTTGAAATGCCAAACAAGCATGAGAGAAAAATCTAGTCTGTGATTTGAAGACTGCTGCGTGTGTTTAACCATCTATATCTCTTGAAGAGGTGAAGGTTGCTAAGTGACCAGTACTACTTGTCCAGTACCGAATCAACCAAACTGTTTATCCCTGCCTCTTTCTGCTGCAGAACTGATAGAATATGCTGATGTCTGCTAGTCACAATGTGCAGCCAGAAGTATGCTGTGCACATACCTTCAGCCAATAGTTTCCCCATAAATTTTATTGGAGGTTGCTGTGAAATTCATGCAAGTGGAGCTGGGTCTCATTATGCTAAACAGCCCTTCAACAAACACCTGAAGGCAAGCAAATAGCTCAGTATGAGATATCAGTGTGGGGGCTAGAAAGTTCTTCATTTCCTTAATAGATGATCTGGGAAGTGGTATGATAATGTGCTGTCACTAACCAGCAAATATTGTTTCCTAACAGTGTTGAGATAAAATTCCATCCTATTCCTGATAAGCTCCATCCGTACTATAAACAGTAAGAAATATAGCTATAATGAGGACTTTATATTCCAGTGTCATGGTATTCGCTATAGGAATGCTTTGCGTTGGTAGTCAAGTGCAGTAGCTAAATAAAGAAGGAAGGAGGATCAAACTCTGCTCCTAGCTGTGCCATGCACAAATGACCTTGGAAATATAAATACAACAATGCTTGCCTTGGTAAAGTGCTTTGAGCAGTCTTATAAAGGAGTGGAGAATTAATACTCCTATCCAGTTACATGCAAACACAGTCTTGCTTTATGAAAGAGTAATTGAAGAGAATTATGTGCATATATTTTGATGGGATGATAAGACACGGCTTCTTCTCACTCAAATATTCATGGTGAGGTGTACCTTTCTCATCAAGTGGCTGTAACAGCTGATGTAATGGAGTTCAAGATTTACTCTCTTCCTGAATAGTTTTGTATGAGGTTTTGCAGCTCATCAGGGGATTGTTTTTAAACTGCAGGTGCAGGCGTTTGCAATGCAAACCAGATCCTCAGTTGTTCAGAGATAGTATAAAGGTGGCTGTACGTGGAAAATCTTGTAGCTGTGGATTTGGGAAGAGAGTAAGGGTTGGGGATTCTGGAGAGGGATTAAGATTGGGTTGAATGTACAGCTGGAGTTGAAGGTAGCCCTAGGAGCAAGCAGATATTTTTACTGGTTCTGACCTGGCATGAGCTTAGGTATTGGTTGCAAGATGTGGACCTTGAGCTAAAATTGAAGAAATACGCTAGAGGTAGGTCCTTGGCAAGGGTTGGTTGATGCTGATTGCCAGTCTCTTAGCATTCTCCAAGATGTTTCCATGTGCTTGGTAATCCTAAAGCATTTCAATCTTGGTTTGTTGAGCTGTATGTAGGGTTATGCTGAAGTGCTTTAAAGTAACAATTTCTCATAAGAAACTCCTGAATCTTCTTAAAGCTGTAGCCATGGCTCTGTTCTTGATTTTGGCCAATTGCCTCCATATGTGTTCTCTACCTTTAGTGTTTTTTTCTAGTGTTTGTCTTCTCATGATTTTACTCGTTAACGGTCTGCTTACCATTCACATGAAGTGCATATAAGGATGCTGGTATATGGGAATACCTTGTAATAAAATGTACAGCACAGTGAAATCTTTTGGCAAGGGTTCAAAGCAAGAATGGAGGATTTATAATCTCTAATTCTGGAAAACAGTAGCAGAATCTGCTATATTCACCACAATAGGGGTTAAACCCCTCTCCAGCATTAGAACATTTGCTCCCCAACTTCACACTGCTGCTGTGTGCCCAACAAAGTACCGCACAGGGGGTATATGTGGTTGAGAATGCAATGTGGTGAATAAAGACAGTAAACCACAAGACTGCTTCTTTACCCTGCAGTTAATGAGCAAATAGGCCAACATCTCTTCCAAAGGCACATTCATTATAATTCTAATTAGTAATATGTATAAAATTGATTTGCATACCTAAAGAAAGAAAAACTCCCTTGAGAAATGGTAGAATTACCAGCTTAGGAAAAATAAAAGATAATTCGCTGAAGCAAATCTCATATTTTTCTGCTGCAATTAGCTGGGATTTTTTAAGTTGTTTATTCATCCAGCAGAAAGAGTCAACCATCTTTCAAAGTATGAAGTGGCTGACTCTGTACCAGGAATCAAAACACAGCTGATTCCAAATCAAGAGTTTTAAGCTGCTTCTTAGATCCACCAGCTTGTTCTGATGATGGATATCCTTGAGCTGATATTATGTCAAGATAAACTGACAAAAAAGCAAACCAATACACTTGTTCTTATATTGTTTTACATCATGATGCGTACAAGGACAGAAAATCTGTCATCTTGTGTGTTTTTGAAGTATCAAACATCTTTTCATGATTCATAAATAATGAATAATAGAAGTATTTGTTAGAATTACATTGCAGGGAATATCTCTGACATTCACCTAATGTCTTGCATGATCAAGTGCTTTACAGGCATTAATTAGAGTTGATTTCAATCAGTAGAACAACGTTGAGATAAGTCTATTAAACAGCCCAGAGTGAATAGTTATAGTATTGAAATCGTACATACCAGTGTTTCAAATTGTGTTGCAGGAATGATGTACAAAATCCATGGCTATTAATAGCATTTACTGGACTGAGCAATGCTCTGAGTTCCAGTTCTATGTAATTAAGACCTGGCACAGAAAACAAGAGTGTTGTTGTAACTGTAGCTGTTTTGTGCTAAATGAGATATGGGATGTTTTACATATGTTGAAAGAAGTCATCTTTGTAGTCCAACATCTATTCAGTGTTTTAAAGCAAATGTGTGGCAGAAGTATGTCTAATTTAATTGCATGTAGCTCAAAATTCAGCAGGAAAGCTGCAGATTCAAACAGTAGCTCTGGAAAGATATTTAGAAAATCGCTTGAGACGATCTTTTCCTTCTAAGCTTTTGGGTGTAGCAGTTTGATCTATGTTTGACAGCCTTGAAAAGCAGGGTCCTGTATTTGCATACGCATGCACTATTTAGGCATATCATTTCATTCAAATTATTTAGGTATTAAATTTTTTTTAGGGCTTCTTTAAAAACTTTATGCAAAACTCACAGTTGAAATGTGGACAACTGTGTGCATCAAAATTCCCCATGGCCAAGGTATTCCAAAACACAGTGAATGGACTTCCAATAAAACATTGTGTTTTCAGAGAGGAAACAGTAATTTAGCCCATAGTTCAATAGACAAAGTGTGTTTTATTTGGAAATTATACATATATATGTACACGTGTATAATAATCATTCAAATGTAAATGAAAACACGATCTATTAACATGCTGTAATTGTTCATGTTTTGCCATGCAAAATACTAATCCTTGTTCTAATAGTTTCACATACACAATAGTTACATCCACGCTTCAAACACTAATCTCTGATATATAGTATATAGCTTCTAATTTAAATGTAATACTTGACATCTGAAAATTCAGGCAAATAATTTCCATTATTTCTTACCAAAATGTGCATGCATTGTTGCGAGAGATGGAGCTAGTTGTCTTCATCCTGATCGCTGGCATGGAAAATCATTTCTAAGGCTGCTAGAAAATGTATTGCTGGGTTATTTGGTTGATTTATTTAAGCAAATCACTTGATGATAATTCTATCTGATAACATGTATGAGAAGAGTATTTCTTTAAAAACAAACAAACAGCACAAATACCAAGCCCATCCACAGCCCATCCATATTTATTGTCACAGTGATGCTAAAGCCAGGAAGCAGCCAGTGACTGAGCCATCCATCAGTTGGACACATGGCATATTTATTGTTATTATGAAATTGTGGATTGATGGCTGGTGAGTACACTTCCAAGTTATCAAGTCATCCTCTGTCCGTATCTTTGTAAAGGGAAAGCACAAGTCTCTTGAGGTTGTTTTAGCAAGTGGCCAGCACTGTGGTTTGAGTTTTGAAGTGGCAGAGCAATTAGTAAGATGTTGACACTGGGTGCAAGTTTGGGAGCTATCACACATCCTGTACAGGGGGAGAAGGAAAGAAGAAGTAAACTAGGTTGCTGTTATTCTGACTATTAATCTGTTGCTGTTATTCTGAGGACTAGATAATATACATTGTCTAGTCCTCCATGAATAGCTTTTTATTGGCAAGTTTACTGAAAATAGAATGCATAGGATGTGACTTTTGTCCTTCTGCAGAAAGAGGCAGTACCCAGGTCAGAGTCCACACAGCAATATGATTTAGGAAAGACACTTGTGAAGTACAGTTCTCTGCTTACAAGCTTCTCATGTGTCATCCACTCATTTCTCTCAGTTTTCATTAATTCAGGGAAGAAGAGTAGGAGTATTTCTAAAACCATTTTTTTTCTCCCGTATACATGACTACCTAAAATACATATTGTGATGAGAATAAAACTAAGAGGCCAGGGACTATCTAAGACCATAGCAACAGGAATCTGTAAACAAGCTCATCCAATATATTGTCAACAGGAGACATATTTATGGTAAAATGGTTTTCAGAGTCGAAACTATTGGGTTCTCTTTTTTCATCTGTTCTCTGGTAGAGGAATGATTTAAAGTGAACCTCAACTCACATTTCAAATAGTAGATGACAGGAGCTCATCCATTTCAATATAATTCATTGCACTGCATATGTATGGGGGAGATTTTAAAGGAAAATCAGGGAGTTATATTTCTAAGTGAGCCACCAAATTTTTAAATGTGGTGTTTTCTCCTCACTTTCCTTCTATTAAACTTATTGGCTTCCCTGAATGGAAGACTGCACTTCTATGTTAAATATTGCTCTTTGTCTCACTCTAGCTCTAGAGCCAGGGATGCAGGATAGGGTACTTTTTGATATTCTGACTGGGTTTTGGTAGCTTGTTTGTTTGTTTGCTTCTTGTTTAATTGTCATTATTTCTCAAGTATTTGTTTCCTATTCACATGAAGTACAATTCACTTTCCTGAAAAACTGTTAGTGCTCAAAGCACTCTCCTTGCATGTGTCTGAAGTATATGAACCCCAATTCTCTTCAATATCATAAACCTGAAAGTGAAATAATTTCATTTATCTCTTATAGATTTCTGGGTTGGGTGATGGGGGGTGAGAGGGTAGAGAATGTTCTTATTGATTTGACTTGAATCCTGGGCAACCATATTCCCTATTGAAAATCTTCCTTTGAGATTCATAGATCAGAAACTGAGTGTAGCTGGATGCTGAGGGTGCTGGCTGCTTTCACAGCCTGGTACTGTACTTGGGAGTAGAATCTGAAGCCTTAAGTATTTGTTGGAGGCAGATGTCCGGACTGAAATCATAGACATGGCAGAGGATGACTGCCTTGGTTCAAATGAATCAGAGGCTGTTTGCAGGGTTTTGTCCTAATTTTTAATGGGTGAAGTCCCCATTCATTACTTCAGAGATGCTTTGACATGATTTGGACATTGCATACCAAGTTCTTACTGCATATGCTGCATGTAAACTAAAGCAGATGCTAATATAAAATGTGTCATAGTTGTTCTAGGAGAAAAATCAGTCTTTTGTGGTTCCAGGCAGTTTTCCTACATGAGCAGAATGCTTTAGATTTGGAGACAGCTACTTTATGACATGAATGACAGATATGGCTTCTCTTTTAAGGAAGCAAAGTGCATAGTCATTGTTTTACTTTCCATTGAGCTGCAAACTTATGGTAAACTGGCTGATGAAAGCAAAATTAAGTTGTTTTAAAATTATGAGAGTCAGGGAATTTTGGCACAGTAGATTTGAGTGCAATTTCTGTCATCAATTGTTGCACATTAATGTTGGCTGGAAAGGCTTTCATCAAGACATTCAGTAAACCAAAAGACATCAGAGTAAACCGCAACATGGGACCCAATAGTGAGTGAATCTTGAGGCAGGAAGGGGATATCTGTGCCAAAGCAGCTTAAGTGACAGGAATCCATTTGTATCCATTTGTTTATCACCTGTTCTTAATTCCCCTTTCATTCAATTCATTTCCCTGCTCTTGGGAAAAGTCAAATTAAATAATGCCAACCTGTATGGAAAAGTATATGCATATTCATAAATAAGAATTATTGTTAAATTCCAGTTGAGTCAACACTGATCATGGCAAAGGCAATTAAATGCAGTTATCTTGTGGAGGAAAAAAAAATCAATCTCAAATGACATTTTTTGTCTTGCTCACATTTGAAGTGCATTTTGACAAAAAATGAACCATTGAAAGGTATCAACTGAGGATCCCATATTTCCTGTCTATAAAGTTCTATCCTGTTCATCAAAATAGTGTATTTATAACTGTGGATAGAAATACAAGAGATTTTAAAGGTATCTTTGGGGTTAAAATTTAAAATTCAGATATCCCGGAAAGTTTGCAGTTCATTCAACTTGTCTAATTCTAGTGAAAACGTCTCCTGCTCCTTTTTGTCATTCTGAGGGAATTGAGTTGCTGTCTATAGGGCACATTTCCATGACTGTCACAACATATCCAAAATGAGATGAGTAGCACAGGTAAAAACTCTTGACATAAGTGTCCTGTCAGGAAATGCAAACAAATCAAAATTTAAGTGTTTCTCAGGGATACAAAAACTTACAGATCATAGGTGGAAAAATGTGTAAGCTAGTAGATTCAACTTTGTCATTGCGTTTCAACTCATTCCACTTGACTTTTCTGTATTGTCCCTTGTGATTATCCTTTCAATGCAAGCTTTCCGCACTGTCAGGACTGTATCGTTGAGAATTTCTGCTCAGCTGAAATTTTTGTGACTTTTGTGTTTTGTTCTGATCTGAGACACAAAAAGTTTCTTTCTGCTTCCACTGGAATGAAAATTCTGATTTCCAGTTGTGAGATGGATTTCCAAATCTATTCTCAGTTTTTGTGTGATCAAACCTAACCCTATGGTTTGAGAAATCAACCAACCAATGTAAATCCATTAAGATGCTGCAGATTCTCTGCAGTAATTATATGAGGAATCTTTGCCTTAAAAGATCCTATTTCTTGAGCTGCATCCTGTATTGCAGTGGTCCTTATGTCAGATTCCAATAGCTGAAGTTGAGCTTGGAGAAATGAGAGAATTATTTTAGTGCTGTCAAAGGAAGAATATGATGAGTCTTGAGGTTTTAGAAATTTCCTGAACACATGTAAAGCCATATTTCATATTCGTATTATCTGGATGCTTGACAGAAAGATAATTTTAATTATGCAGATTGGCATTTGTTAGCCTTTTGTTAGTGCTCCTTGAGTAATAGTCACATCTCTCCCATACATCAGAAGATACAATCCTGTGGAATTGCTCTTAGTTTAGGTGAAGTGCATCACAAAATGAGAGCAAAACTACTTTTTTAATTACTATTTTTTTCAACAAAAGAACATGGATAAGCCAGGTTCTTATTGTCGTGCACTCAAAGGTATTGTCCGGACTTGGGTAGAATGCCTGTAACCTGAGAAAAACTGATTTGCATCTGATTTGGGAAGTCATTTACCATCACATGAGATAAATATAACATATATACCTCTTCTGCAGTACTTTCTATTGCAGTCAGTGCAAAATAGCTGCTTGTCCCTGTAACTGAGGCAAATCCATGGTTATTTCAATGTGTAACATAGTGAAAATAGTGAACTAGTTATATCAGCTGCAGTTATTTTCCTAAACAAGATTTCAACCATTTTCTGACTTGTTATAGAAAAGAGTAACTTTCCTGAGAACCAACTGGTCTGGCAGTCCAGTGATAGATTTTCTTCCTCTTTTGCTGTCATTTCTCCACTCAACCTTGCTGGAGTGTTTGATACAATTGCAGTAGTGTTCAGTTGTTTTTTGGTGAAGTAGAGCAGTGTGCTGGGTCTCTTTGTTCCTCACCATTTCTGCTTCTATGAGCACCCCACCGTAGGAGCAGGTGCCCCTCCATAGTGCAGAGGGACCAGCTCTGTGAGGGCTGGTGTGATTTCTGCATTGACTTCAAGGTTTCCAAAGACAGAAGGGCTTTCACTGTGTGCAAGGATCTCTGAAACTGTTACAGAGATGAAAGCTCATCCACGTGAGTAATTCTGCATCTAGGCTATCTACAGGGGACAAGAAGCTTGGTCCACAGGAACTGTCTTTACAGTGATGTTTCCTATCTCTGGTAGCCCCAAGAAAACAACTGGGGGAAAGCATCTTTTGAGGACAGTGCTAGATAGTAGGGAAAAGCAAGAGGAACCCTGCACAGAAAAGCAGGGCAAAAGGGACTAAGGGGAAAGTAGAAGCTGAAGAGCACTGTAAATATCAGCAGCACATTAAATATCAGGTCAGGAAAACAGTAGCCTCACTGTTTTGAAAGGTTCCCTTTTGAAAGGTACCAGGAGGGATGATTCAAGCTTCCATTGTAAAATGCTGATCTGTCTCCTTTAGCAAAACTTTAGCAATACATAGATCATTGACAAAGTCATGAGACCTAGTTTAATGGTTGTTGAGTCTGTCTTTCATGCACATGTAGCTGAGCCATTTTCATCAGGCTGCAGTCAGTTTCTGACTCTTGTCTGGCACACTAAACCAAGTGAAACAAGAACATGAGCTGGGAATGAGAATGTAAATGTGATTTCATGGCACTGTGATCAGTTCTTTATGCAGGCTTGAGAAGACAATGTCAGAGACATGAAAACAAAAATAACCTTAATTCGTTTGCTTATTAATATTTCACCTCCATCCAGCATTTGGAATTACTGTTCCATATCCCATACCATGCCTTTTGATTACTGCACACAGGCTCTGTCCATGGAACCCCATCAGTGTTCTTGGGTTTTATTCTTTCTTCCAAAACCAGAAAACACATATTTTTGTTTTCACTATAGAGAATACTCTCAGATTTAAAAAGTTCCTCTGTGAGAAAGAATGATGCCCTCAAAATTTATAGTACTGTGTCTGTTTTTTCAAATGTGTGATTTAAGCATTCATTAAAGTATTTAAAAGTCTATTTGGGCTAATGTGGGATCCGTTAAAAATCTTTTTGGAACACAAGCTAATTTTTAAATTATCACTTTATTGATGGGAATACTTGATTTATTTATAAATGATAGACATTATTTTAGCGATGCTGAAGCTCTCAGCTGTCTAAACTCACTGTCTTGGGTTCAAGGGCAGCAAAGGTCTGCAGACATTGCTACATTCTCAGTTGCTGAATGTTTGCATAACACAGACCTCCTTGATATGGGGAGAAAGGCAAGAGCCATAGACAGCAGAGGCAGTAAGTGCTGGTGTTGGTTTGAGCCTGCCTTGCTGGAGCAGATTTACAGCACACAGAGAGCCTGTGCATTGGCTAAGGTTGTGGTAGAACCTTTTCTGCCAGGAAGTAAATTAGCTGGATGAGGGCTCGATGGCATTTGCTTTGGTCATGTTCTTTGCAAAGGGCATATTGGAGGATCCAGACGTCAGGGCTTGTCATGCTGCTGCTTTTTAGTCATTCTAAAGTCAAATAAATGGCTATTTTTCAGGCCTGAGCAATCGGGACTCTAGAGTGTAGCAGCCCTCTGATGTGGAGATGAAACAAGCACTCCAGAATGTTCAGAAACAACAGACGTTCTGATTGTTTAATACACTGATAAGAATGTGTTTAAAAAATAAATTAGGTACTAGCTGCTGGGATTGCCTGAAATGCCATTAAACACTAATGAGAGAAGGCATCGCAGACAAATTAATAAACACCCTGCGCACTAACCTAGAAAATACCAGCCTAAAACCTTTGATGCTAAACTGATTAAAATGAGAAGCATATTTCATGTGAAACCGCTTGGCATATTTCAGTGTATTAATTGAAGCATAATGAAAATGGAAGATACAGCATAGAAAAGGAAGAATATATATGATAAAGTAGACTCGTTTTCTGCAAAACAGTCATGGGCAACTGCAGCCTTAGTTTCATGCATATGAGCAATTACATAGCAGTAGAGAGAGCATAGAAGAAAGTTAAATATATCCAGATTTCAGATTTTAGTGCATTTTGGTTGGTGGAATCAGAGAGAGATTTTTTGCATGTGTTATAAGCTGGCAGGCAGGGAGGAGCCATCTTCTCCTGTCTGGAGCAAGCAAGTCTGTGGCTCTAAAATAAGTATTTTCTGCTTCCATGAAATCTTTAGTGCAGCTGTGGTTGGAAAATGAGTTAGTCTGCCTCAACTAAATAGCTGGAAGAAGGGAAGCTCCCAAACTAACTTGGAGTCAAAGCTCCCTCCCAGAGACTTCCAACACCAGGCACGCTTCTGCGCATCCCCTTCATTTCGGTTTGGCCATCCCAGCTTTTTCAGTAGGGAAAAAAACCTTGCCTCCCCCTGAGCCCCTGTATAAAACTTTATTCAGGCAAGAGCCCTCCGCAAGACTTCATATGTGTGTGCAGTGATTTAAAGCTTAGGTTCTTTTGCAGTAGCAGCACTGTACCCTTTAGAAGCGGTCTTAGGTGTTCATGTGTCTATTCATCAAACATGTCTCCTGAAAAAAAGCTGTGTTTTGTGTTAGACTTCATCCAATGTGATATGTGTGCAGAGATGGTGTATGATTTAGCACGGTCATGCCCTAAAGTAAAAGTGTCATCAGACTCTGATACATGAAGTCTGATTGAAAATCTTCCATGCCTACAGTTGTCACTATCTGGAGTGACAGTCCTGCTGGCATAGTGAGCAGGTAAGCTTTACGGAGAGGCTGTTCAGGCACTATATGTGCTGTATGAATCACGCCCTTTCCTCTTAAGTATGTATTTGTGATTTACATATAAAAATTGGGCCCAGGACACTGGTAGCTATGATTTGAGACCTTACAAATTGGTATTAAAAATAAACAAAATCAACCCAACAAAAACCCACAGTGTTTTGTGTGTGTGCCTGTGTATAGACACATTCCTCTATTTGTATTGTTTCCAGGTTTTGAAGTAGTGTTTGGGCCTCTCTTTCTGTAGGAACAATTAGAACTAAATGATGTGTATTTTTAAACAAAACTGAGCAATCTCAGTTTTCTGTTAGTATCAGGAATAGGGGGATGCAAAGCACTGGTCACAATGAGGCAATGAAATCACAACCTTTACCTCAGCCATGTCCAGACCCTAAGCCACTTAAAACCAGCAGGGACCTGTGAATGAATTTCAGTGGACTTTACAGCAAATTTAATAGCTGTTCCTCTTCATCTTGTAATTCTTTTTGACCATTGTTACAAGTTTAAATATATTCTTTCACATATGAGAAAGAATTTTTTTCAGCCTCTGGAAAACGTATAACATGTCTGTTATCTTTATGAGCCAAACCTGCGTCAGTGAGGTGTAACACAAACTGCAGATTTCTATCACTGAAAACAGTAGGAGCAGGAATAGCCCATTATTCATTTTTGATGGAAAGGGAAAAGGAATAAACACTCCACAATAAAAAAATAAAGCAGTAGAAATCAATAACCTGCACCCCAAACAACAAGTGGATACTTGTTCTTCTGGCATTCATGGTTCTTCTGTTTTTCCTGGTGATAGAAGATGGTAGTGGTGCTAGAAGATCTATTCTTGGTTAACGAATAGACTTCAGATTTAGTTATTTTAGATGCAGCATATTATTTATATTAATTAATAGGTGTGAGGTGTAAATTTATTGAAATATTAAGGAAAATCCCAGGATATATTAAAAATTAATCCTCTTGATTTCAGACTCATGGCTTTGAAAGAGCTGGAAGTGTAGTGTAAGTGCGGCAGAGAGTGTGGAGACCAAAACTCATTACCACTTATGTCAATTTCAGGAACAGTTTTTATTTGGGTTGACTGAATCTACAGAAAATAAAGACTTTTTTTCATTAGGACTGGCTTGTTTCAGAGGCACAGGTAGTTTTTGAGTACAAGCACATTGATTTAGACAAATTAAAACTGCTTCCCAGTTTTATACCTTCACCCAGTTCTATAGAGACAGGGTTTTTTGGAAGGCTGTTACATCTTTGGTTATCATTTCTTTGGCCCTGTTCTTGATTTGATGAAGCCAGAAAAGCATAGAAAAGCCAGAAGACCAGGATTTCTGCAATATGTAAATCTTTATTTGATACTCAAACTATATTAATAACTTTTGGTTTAGATTCATCCTAGTTTCTACTGGAAAAGTGAAAATAAAGCCAAGCCTGAACCCCTTATTCAGATATCATTATTATCAAAAGCAGCATTAAGTAAGAGCACAAAGATTTGGTTATTAATATTATGTTGCTTTGCTGCCAGAGTAATACAATAAAACCTCATGGTGTGCGACTGAATCTGTGTCTCGGAGTATATAACCACCAACATTGCAGGGCTCTGAAACAGTCATACGCTTTTCTTACATCTTTCTTATTAACTTTTTTAAGCCTCTCCTGGTTTTGTGGGCTTATTACAGTGAATTTGAAATTAAAAGGAAAAATGAAAGGAAAAGGCGGCTTCTGCTCCACGGTTGCTACTGTGTGGTGTTGGGTGATGTTATACTGAGCTCATAAAAAGCTAGGACAGGGCTGAGCTTTAAGAAAGAGAAAGAAAACTTCACTGAAGACATATTATTGGTACTCCTTCATACAGCAGAACTGGCCATGAGTAGTGATTGCCCTGATGCTGTGTCTTTGATATGTTTTTCCTGCTTCTTTCAGGTGGTAAATTGTGCAAGGTGAACTTTCCAAAGCTTGTACCTACCCCAGGCAGTAACATCCATCCTGAATGGAAACCCCACAGGGCAAAACCCAAATCCTGATTCTGCCTGTATTTTTTAGGGAAAGAGTGAAACTTCCATGGTGGGAGTACTCTGGTTCCAAGGATGGCTTTCATTTTCATCCAGTGTATGAAGCACAAGCTTTACTTGAGTTCATACTTTATTTTTAGATGCTTTACTTGTTTCAAGACTGTTTTTTCTTTTGTTTTGACTCCTATTGCTCTTCCATTTCTTGCCCACTGTCATGGGTTCAGCAGCAGCAGTCATTTTTCTTTAAGCAGTAGCTGGTGTAGCACTGTGTTTTGGATTTTTAG
>JASSUY010050914.1:0-15400 GCA_032466535.1 Forpus xanthops | reverse complement strand
AGCCGAAAATCCAAAACACAGTGCTCACCAGCTACTGCTTAAAGAAAAATGACTGCTGCTGCTGAACCCATGACAAAAAGTACATTAAATTCCTGAAGTCAGTGCTCAGCCATTTATGAGGTTTTTTTCAATTTCATGCCTCTTTTGTACTTCTTGGGTTTTGCAAGATTCAGATATCAATTGAGAAAATCTTATTTCTTTCTGAAATTTTAATAACAGAAATTAAAAGTATATTATTAGCTGTGACTCAGTAAGTTGTAGCAGCATCAAAATTTCTGTTTTCTGTATGTTGGACCTGAATTAAACTTTGGAGTCTAATGGTAAAATTTGCTGTGAAATTTAGAGTATGAAATGCAAATTGGATTATAACACAGTGTCCCCAAGAGACATGAGAAATCATCGAGAAGGATCTGAGCCACCCCTGGAAATTCACCTTCCAATCCATGCCCCAATTCATTATGTTCTAACTTTATTTAACATGAGGTCAACTTTATTAAAGCTATCTTTCCACTTCAAAATCATCATATATTTTGTCATTTATTTTGTACAGAGAAACTCGTGCAAGGGTTCTGAAATACTTAATCACAGTTATAATATTTTCCTAAATAGTCCTAGTCCTGTAGGTATATAATGTAGATAAATCTAATAGTCTAGGTGCAAATGTCTAGAAAGAGAAAGTTTTTCTTTTCTTATTATCAATAGAAAAAATTATATATGTACAAATGAACCCTCCCCCTCTCGCAGACTAACATTTTAAAAATAGATTTTAAAAGAACAAATAATGATTAGAAATGCAACAAATTTTAATGATTAGAAATGCAACAAATTTTCTATGATTTGTCAAAACTTCAGTAAAATTGAAGTATAAATAACTGAATAATTTCCAAGCACACTGTGGCTAACAGGCATTTAAAGTATTCTGATTGTTTATGTCATTTCACATATTTCTCTGCTCAATTTGTTTAATTTCATGCCATATATAACCATATTAAAGACTTCAACTTTAAATTGCCAGAAGTTTCTGTAATATTTGTCTTCTCAGGACTAACAATCAACTAAACATTATCAAGTTGGCTTATAAACATTTTCAGGCATTATCAGCATTTATTCTGCAGAAATCCCCCTAACACAATAACAAAGAGGGATAGCGTTTTATAAGGAAAAATAAGGAGAATTTGTTTTAAACATGCCTTTCAAATACTGCAGTGTAAAAATGAGGCCCTGGGTCTAAAATCTTTTTTATTCATGTTATTTTCTCCTGGCACAAGCGCAGAAAATTTAAGACACAACTGATGCTGTCAGACAGACATACCTGGAAATAAATTTTCCAGCTGACCCCCAATATTTAATAATCTCACGTGTTTGATGTTGTTTTTTGGTGTTTGGTTTTTTTTTTTTTTTTTTTGTTTTGTTTTGTTTTTTCCTGTTTGGTTGATTGGTTGTTTTTTTTTGTTTGTTTGTTTTTTTGTTTTTCCAAAATGGAAAAAATGGAGCTGTAACTTCAAAAGCAACAAATTTACACTTCTATTTACAAATATTGCACTTATATTTACTATTAGTAATATAGTACAGTAAGTTGCCTCCACAAAAGAGCCATCAAAATCTATGGATTTTTATGTTGATAGCCCAGGCTATACTATATTTCTATATGGAAAATAGTTGAAAACCCCAAAAGTTCTGTAACACTGGAATGATCTCATACAAGCAAACAACAAAAGATAAAAACAACTGTTTGTCCAAGTTAGAGGACTGGTTTTTAGCAAAAAACCTTTCATCTCCCTTCCTTCCACTTCCATTCTCTGTGCAAAACTGTACAGTATTCTCAAAGGAGAAGATCAGGAACTAGCACTCAAACAGTGCAGTCTACCAGAATTCATGGACCTAGTGGAGATGTTTTTTGTTACACAGTAGAAGGTAATACTCAGGTTTAGATGTGGCTTAGAAGGCATTGAAATTATTTTTGTCCCAAGTATATTTTATCTAAAACCAGATGGTCCCTGTTTAGCCATACCCTAAAAACTGTTAACAGTAGACCTGTTTATGGCCAATTAGTATAAATAAACTTTCTAGTGCTTGCTGAACTATTCTTTATTATAGGAGCATAAGTAATTAGCCTTTTCTCTTATTCATGTCCCAAGTGATTCTTTGACAAAGCAATATTTCAGGGAAGAAACATTTATTGCTTAAACAAGCTCAGAACAATACGATACAGAACATACACCTTAAGGTAGGACACCTTTTTTAGTCTTGAGCAGACAACTTACCATGAATTTTTAATTAATTCATTTCAAGATGCAAAATGCATATGAGGAAAAGTGATCTTAATTTTTCTTGAGTAAAACCTTTCTGAAGATAGAAAGCAGTGCAATAAATAACCATAACCTTTGCTTGGCATAGCTATTGGTTATGCGAAGGCCAACAACATCTTATGGGACTAAAGACTATCATTGTGCTAATTACTATTTCCTGTATGAAATGTTAAATGTCCAAGGACTAATAAAACAAATCTTTCCTGATAATCTAACATTTCAGGAGTTATATTGTCCTTAAATGTCTTAAATTGTTCTATTAATAGCTACTGAATTCTGAGAGATATTTAAGGACAATCTGCCTTTGTTTCTTTCCCTCCACAAAGAATGTTGAAGTGAAAAATGAAGGGATGTGTAGGACCCTGTATTCTTCTGTTTGGCTTTTATTTTAGTGGGGACAGTACTAAGGGCACATCCCCAGCTCAGAATAGTACTAAAGCTTAAGAACTGACTGACACAGCACTATGAAATAGCTTGATCTTTGCACTCACTCACAAAGCCATCAATCCTGACACAAATGGACACTGAGATGAGGCACTCAGTCAAGCATGGAAAATGGTATCTTGTCCCTGTCGTAACTGCTGAGAGTGGGTACCTTTTGGTAGGCCTGAAGTCATATGTCATTCCCCTGGGCACAGTGAAACTGCCCAGGAAGTAAGAGCAGAGACAGATCTGACATGTTCATTGATTATGGGGAACTCTACCTCCAAACATTATATTGTCTGGAAACAATATTTTCATGGGTTCAGCAGTAGCAGTCATTTTTCTTCTTCTTAGTAGCTGGTACAGGGCTGTGTTTTTGACTTTCAGCCTGGGAACAGTGCTAATAACACCAGTGTTTTCAGTTACTCCTTGGTAATGTTTTGATCTGACCAAGGACTACCTGAGTCTCATGCTCTGCCAGGGAGGAGGGGAAGACAGAAGGAAGCAGAAACAGGACACCTGACCCAAACTGACCGAAGAGGTATTCCATACCACAGCACATCATGCCTAGGATGTAAAAAAACAGACAGCAGTGACCCAGAAGGGTGGAAGTGCACTGCTTGGTCAGGCTAGGTATCAGTGTTGTGCGATTGTATTCTTTTCCCTTGTATTTCTCTTGTCATTATTATTATTGGTGGCAGCAGTAGTGATTTGTGTTATACCTTAGTTACTAAACTGTTCTAATCTCAACCTGTGGGAGTTGCATTCTTTCAATTCTCCTCCCCATCCCCCTGGGACTGGGGGAAGAAAGAGGGAGGAGTGAGTGAACGAACCACTTGCAGCCCTTAAACCACGACAAATATACCCTCCTGGTTCCAACTTTTGAGCTAGAAGCTGCACACTGATACTTTTATAGATCCAATTAGCTGAATCAGTGCTGCATATGAAATCTTTCAAAAAATTATAAAACCTTACTGGTAATGGTTCACCACAGCTATTAACTACATGCATAACTCCAAATGTCTTTCTTTTTTTTTTTTTTCTTTTTTTTTATTTGTTTATGGGATATTGGCAGAGAAGCAGATTTTGTAAGTAAGCTGTTATCCAAGGAATGGTTAGATTTGGTTCCTAAGTCATGGTTTTTTGTATTATCTGTTAATGAAAAACTATATATTTCTCTCATATTGCTTTTCTATTAAAGTAATTTTGGAGCTTGAACTATTTGTGATCATCCTGAACACATTTTTGGATGGGATAGCGCACGGGTGAGCATGGGAGACAGAGCTTGCAAACAATCATGTCTACAATAAAATCATCTCTTGTCTAAGATTAAAGCAACGGAACAAACAAAATTCCTGCTAAAGAAACTGTTATGGATTCAATGTCAGTGGAGCTTCATTTAGGTTTAAAAACAGGCACTTGTGTACGTTATGAAACAGAGACAGTGCAATGATCAGCATGACTTGCTAAGTGACCTCAAATATCTGAAGCAGGAAGACAGTAAAGAAACTGTGGCAGAATGCTGCAGTGAGAGATGAACATTGAGAACCAGAGAAGGGAAAGAGTATCTGGAAGATGTCAGGCTGAAAGCCAACCCTCCTGCAATCGATGTGATCCTATAGTGGCCATAATTCAAAACTTCATCTTAATAAAATCACCAGAAAAAAAAAAAAAGAAAGAAAAAAAGCCTAAAATGAATAGTGAAAAAAAAAAAACAATGAAACTTTTTAGATAATGGGGTTGTGACTTAGAAAAATCAACTCTTTATATTTATGAATACTAGATTACACATGAAGCAATTCATTACAATGTCAAAAGACTTTCTATTTTTGTACTTATATTTTTTTTCCCATTTGGTGTAAGAATTTGTGCTAAGAATATTAGTTTCATCATCTTTTGAAAAGCCCTGTCAAATTCTATTGCACATAAACATTTCTGTAGCAGCTTCACTGGCTATTTCTATCTCAGCAGCACTCAAACTGAGAAGTCAGTACATTTGAGCAGCTGCTATATCTGAAGGATCTAGATCATTTCTTTATTCATAACCTCAGTAACTTGTGTGAAGCCCAGTTACTGGGAAACACAGAATGCCTGTATTATGAATGACATGACACGTTATTTGCGTTTGTAGTGAAAAATTTTAACTAAACTGAAATTGAAAATATATTCCTTTTTGGCACATGTCATTTCAAGGACCAGACAAAGACTTAGAATG
Source organism: Forpus xanthops (assembly GCA_032466535.1). Lineage (NCBI taxonomy): Eukaryota > Metazoa > Chordata > Aves > Psittaciformes > Psittacidae > Forpus > Forpus xanthops. The sequence continues at coordinate 10,453 of JASSUY010050914.1, read as the reverse complement.
ATTATATTATTTTCTGTTCTCTTTCCTAAAATTTTGGTAAAAGGAAAAAAACATGCAGAAATTCCAGTAACATTGTGATGCCTTCCCTGGATAAAAGCATTGACTTGTACCTCATAATTGTAGTTCAATCAGATTTCTCTGTCTGCATGTTTCTATACGATTGGGGATTGTCCCATACTGCAGTTCTTTAGCAGTACTATTTATAATTTGCCTGAGGCTAGTGATGAACTTCCTCCTTTCTTGTGGTATAGAGAATTACAAACATGAAGAAATAAGAAACCTATGAGAACAAGAACTATAAAGTCCTTTTAAAACCAGAGAAACAAGAAAAAAATAAAGTACAGCAATCACATAAGGGAAAAAATGTTAATGCCTCCCATTTTCTCTTTGAGTGCTGTTCATCAGTGTCAAGGTTTAAGCCCAGCCATAAGTCAGCCACACAGTTCTTTAGTTCCCCTCACTTTCCTCTCCCCACTCCCAGAAGGATGCGGAGGAAAATTGACAGAATGCAATTCCCACGGGCTGAGATTAGAACAGCCCAGTAACTAAGGTACAACAAAAACCACTGCTCCTACCACCAATAGTAATACTAATGACAAGGGAAATACAAATGAAGAGAATACAATCGCTCACCACCAGCCATCCGATTCCAAACTCAACCGAGCAGTGAACCAACTCATTCAGGTTCCTGCCAACAGTTTCTACATCCTGGGCATGATGTGTTCTGGTATGGAATACCTCTTTGGTCAGTTTGGGTTAGGTGTCCTGTCTCTGCTTCTTCCCAGCTTTCCCTCCTCCCTGGCCGAGCATGAGACTCAGAAAGTCGTTGGTCAGACTAAATATTTGAGCAGTAACTAAAGACATCAGTGTTATTAGCACTGTTCCCAGGGCAAAAGTAAAAAATGCAGCTCTGCACCAGCTACTAAAAAGGAGAAAAAATGACTGAAACTGCTGAACCCAGGACAGAGTCCACCCCTTATTCCATACCATTTATGTCATGCTCAGGTCTCACATTTTCAATATACCATCACTCATATATATACATAAACACATACACATTCCTTAGTGCATGGACCAACCCCTATAAAGCTGCTGAGTCCATTTGGTCCATGATATCAGGTTCCATCTCTTGTAACGTTCTTTTAGAGCAGGGGAGGCTGTGTGCGGTGTTCACACTCATGAATAACCTGAGCAATAGTGTCCATTTTTAAGTCCACACCTTGATCATGAGTCCATCTGTATGTTGTACCTCTGCCCTGATGGCCTGAAGTGTCATGGTCCAACCAGGCTCAAAATAATTCACCCTCCTTTTCAGCAGTTTCTGCAGCTTGTCGCTGGGGACTCCGTATAACTGCCTTTCATCTCCGACACTTCCAAAGCACTGGAGCGGCCCAGTGGACTAGATACGCCCATACCGTCCCACACACCCTGCCACTCATGACTGTCCAGCTTCAGGGAAAAACTCTTGGTCCTCCTACATCATAGCCTAACGCCAGACAGGGCCCAAACCTTAACTCTTGGGACCAGAAAAACTGCTCAAGGGTAAAACATACTCTGTGTGCCAACACGCTGACGCCCATCACAATCAGCAGGCAGGTTTCAAGGCCATTCAAAGCCTTTAGAATTCTCAAATGACGCAGTTGTACTTCTCACTGGGACTGGTGTAACAGCTGTGCCCACTGCTTGGTAACATGCATATTCCTGGGGCTCAGGCTGGCAGGGCATGTGGGTGGCTGCCAGGGGATGCTCTTGGCTGCCGCTGGCTGGGCTTGGCTGCAGGGGTCAGCTCCTCCACTGGCCAACAGTCAGCTCCTTCTCTGCCCAACCTGTAGCTGTGCCAGCGGTTTCTCCAACGCAGCTGTATGACCTTGCACTTGGCATGGATAAACTTCATCAGGTTGGCATCAGCTCACCTCACAAGCGTGTCAAGTTCCCTCTGGATGGCATCCATTCTCTCTAATGTATCAAGTGAAACACGCAGCTTGGCATCATCAGCAAACTTGCTGGGGGGACACTCAGTCCTACTGTCCATGTCACTGACAAAGATGTTGAACTAGACCAGTCCCAACACCGATCCCTGAGGGACGCCATTCATTACTGGTCTCCAGCTGGACATTGAGCCATTGAGCACAACTCTTTCCGTGAGGCCAGCCAGCCAGTTCTTTTTCCACCGAGTGGTCCACCTATCAAATTGATCTCTCCAACTTAGAGACAAGGATGTCATGTGAGACAGTGTCAAATGCTTTGCACAAATACAGGTAGATGACATCAACTGCTCTACCCTTGTCCATCAGTTCTGTAGCCCCATCATAGAAGGCCACCAAATTGGTCAAGCAGGATTTCCCCTTAGTGAAGCCATGCTGGCTGTCACCAAGCATCTTGTTGTTTTCCATGTGCCTTAGCATGCCTTCCAGGAAAATCTGCTCCAAGATTTTGCCAGGCAAAGAGGTGAGGCTAACTCGTTTGTAGTTCCCCGGCTCATCCATTTTCCCCTTCTTGAAAATGGGGTTTATATTCCCTTTTTCCAGTCATTGGAACTTCACCTGACTGCCATGATTTTTCAAATATGGTAGACGGTGGCTTAGCGACTTCATCTACCAGCTCCTTCAGGACCCATGGATGGATTTCATCCAATCCCACAGACTTGTGTACATTCAGGTTCTTAAGATGGTCTCGAACCAGGTCCTCTCCTACAGTGTGTCTAGGATTTTTATTCTCACAGTCCTTGCACCTGCCTTCCATGACTTGGGTGGTATGGTCAGAGCATTTTCATTAGGTCCCATGGAGTTGTATATGTTCAGGCTCCTAAAATGGTCTCCAACCACATCCACTCCTACAGTGTGCTCAGGTCTTCATTCTCGCTGTTCCTGCGTCTGTCTTCCAAAACTTGGGTGGTATGGTCAGAACATTTTCCAGTGAAGACTGAGGCAAAGAAGTCGTTAAGAACCTCAGTCTTCTCCAAATCCAGGGTAGGTAGTTCTGAACTCCAGAGTGCCTAACCAGATCTTCCATTGCTTTGTAGTCCTTCACATTCTCCGGGCTACTGCTATCTATATCACTGGCACCCACATGGATCACTAGAAGTGGGTAATAGTCAGTGGGACCGACTACAGCAGCAGCCTTTCTGCAACATCCATGATCCGAGTCCCTTGTAGGCAACACACCTCCCTTGAGATTGGTTCAGGCAGTCAGATGGGTGCATCTGTTCCTTTCAGAGTAGAGACCCCCCACCACTATGACCTGCCACTTCTTCCTGGCAGCAGCAGTAATGATCTTCTTTGCCAATGCATCAGCCGGTTGTTCCTGGTGTAAGTGTGTTTCCTCATGAACCTCCTGCAGGACAGAAAAGCAGTTCTGGGTGGGGACAGCAGATTTAGGAGGAAGCTCCTTCCTTTTAATTGTTCTCTTTCTCCTTTTGTTGTTGATTTTTTTTTTTTGTTACTGTTTTCCGGCTTCCTGTGTTAGTGGTCTCCTTTCCTACATGAGCGACAGTGGACACCCGAGGCCTCTGCACAGTCCAGTCCTGGAGCAAGCAGTGCTTCTTCCTCTCAGCTTCCCTGACATCTTTCAGCCTCGTAACAGCATCCCGAGCTCTGTTATATTGATAAAGGAAATAAAAGGGAAAAGAACACAATCGTTCATGACGCACCAACTTTTGCCAAGCCCAACCAAGCAGTGAATCAACTCATTCGGTTACCTGCCCCCAGGAGTTAATTCTCCCCCTTTACTCCTCCAGTGATACCCCACCTAGAGTATTGCATTCAGGTCTGAGCCCCAAACAGAAAAGGGGTGTGGCTTTCTCGGAATGGGTTTGGAGGAGAGCCACAAAGACAATCAGAATGCTAGAGAACCTCTCCTGTGAAGACAGGCTGAGAGCTGGGTTTGTTAAGCCTGGAGAAGAAAAGGCTCAGAGGAGACCTTAGAACAGACTTCCAGTACCTAATGGGCTTTCTGGAAATCTGGAGATGGACTTTTTGCAGGGGCATGTAGTGACAGGAAAAGGAGGAAAGGCTTTAAAATGAAAGAAGATAGATTTAGATTAGATGTTAACAAGAAGTTCTTTACTGTGAAGGTGGTGAGATACTGGAACAGGTTGCTCAGATAATTTGTGACTGCCCCCATTCCTGGCAGTGTTCAAGGCCAAGCTGTCTAGGGCTTTGAGCAGCCTGGTCTAGTGGAAGGTGTCTCTAGCCATGGCAGGAGGGGGTTGAAACCCGAACCATTCTATGATTCTATGATTTTTAGTGAGTAAATGGTTAGCCAAAGAAATACAGTAAATATTGTCAGGAAATATTATTAGAGAAAAAGACTGAGGAGACAGTAAATTTTAAAACGTATCAGGCTTCACAGGCAGTGAAAGCTTGTGCAGCAGATTTTAATTCAGACAGGATGACAGCAAGTAGGAAAAAATACTGAAGTGAGACAGATTCATTGTCATACTTCTGGTACCCCAGAAAAACTCCTGACTTCTTTTAACCTGACTCCTGCTGTTCCCAGAAGCCCTTCACCCTGGAAATGGGGGAAGGTGTCTTCACAGGTCAGATACCTGATTGCAGACCAAACAGCACTGATTATTCTTTCTGCTACATCTTATGTTCACATACGTGAGAGGAGAACACTTTTACACATCTTTGCATGAAGGAGAAGATGGGAAATAAAAGTGGAAACCGTGTCTTTGCCATCTCTTTATCTTGCATGCCAGTTTGGCCCTGCTTCTTCAAATCTTCTGCATTTCTGTGATTGCCCATTTTATTGTCAGTCAAATTTTTAGCCAATAAATTGTCACATTTCTTTAATCCAATACTAGAATACTATAAACTTATTTGACTGTATAAATATACATTCATATTTGCATATAAATATGTAGTATCTGTAAGGATCATAAACACATTTCCAGCAAAAAGAATATCTCAAATTATCAAACAAGTGAGGTAAGGGTTATTAAGTATGTAATGTAGTAATAAGTACACGAACAAAGGAAAACAAGTGCTGAGGAAGCAGGAAGATATGGAAGTAAAGCTAATCTATAACATGCAAGCAGTTTGGTAAAAGCGTGATAGACAAAGGAAAAAAAGTGCTGAGGAAGCATGAAGATATGGAAGTAAAGCTAATCTATAACATGCAAGCAGTTTGGTGAAAGCGTGGTAGACCTCGATTTTCATAAAAGTGTTCTATTTTTAATAAATTATTCAGAATATCTCATGTGTCTATTTTTTAAAATCTATGTTTAAGATGATTTTGATGCTTACTATAATAGGAACTTTTAAAAACTACTATTTAAGTTCCCAGTGGCTAAGGTTAATCAGTCGTTCAGTGGGTATTACTCATTTGACAAACACCTTTCAAACAGGTGAATTTTTTTGGCTAACCATTGTGCTGAGAATAAATTCCAGGAAGTGTGAAAATTAAATTAGACATTAGAAAATACTTCAAAGACCAAGGTCAATTAGAGAGTGCATAATTTGCCAAGGGAAATTGGTGAAGCAGAGTCACTGCAGATATTCAAGGCTCTCCTAATAATATATAGGACTAATTATATAGTACTGAGGGCTTTCAAAGTGCTGTACAGACATGAACTAATTAATCTGCTCAATACCCCTCAGAGACAGGGGAGGAAGTATTGCAGGTTTTAGCATCACCTGCCACAGTGTCTGGTAAAAGGCAAGAATAAAACATAATGAAAATCATCCTACCTTGGTCTGTCTCTTCTTTTTAAGTATATACACATATATGTGTGTATATGCTAAGAGGATCTACTGAAGACATGTAAAAGTAAACACAAAAGAAGAAGTAATTAAAGCTAAAAGTCTGGTTTGGAAGAATATTAAACATATATTTGAATTACTAGAAGACACTGCTTTTTTCATGTTCCATTGGGGTCACTAGCGTTCATAGTTAAAAAATTAAAGCATTATAGAAATTGTTTCTTTACCCAACATCTCATCATATACTGAGCACTGGAGCTCTAAAAGCTAGGACCTATATTTTTTTCTTGCACCGATTTGTGTATCAATTAAATACTTAGTTTGTCTTATTGCAAACACTAAGACCCTGTTCAGCTGTATGTTGTACAAACTCAGGAAGTTTTGAGGGAGAAGACAACAATTAGAGAAAAGACACTAGAGGAATACACTCAGAAACAAGATATTTTTCTTATATTTATCTATGACGTAAGCATATCTTACATTCTCAGCATTTAAACGAAATAAAAATTGTTCACATATTGTCTTAGTAGATACTGAAACAACAGTGGCTTTGGTCCTAGACACGCAGCAGGTAGAGTAAGTGTTCAGCAGCAGTATTTGTCATTTATTTTCTTTGAAATATCAGAAAGCAGAGAACTCACAAGACTTCAGAAGTGATGTACTTGTCAAAGAGTCAAAGACAGTTATGACATTATTTAAGAAAGGGGATGAAAACTTAGCTCTGAACTTAACTGGAGAAGTCAGCTACTGTTTTTATTCTGTTTATATACATGAAAAGAGTATGTCTTATTGATTGAATCAGTTGCAAAATGACATGATCCCTTCTTTCTTTGAAAGAAGGACCCTTGTCTAACAACTTTAATAAAACAACAATATAAATACACACATTATTCATGCAAGGATAAGTCACGGAGTGTCCAGCTATCAAAGTACAACCAACTCTTCTTTAGTTAATGAAATTTATAGTTTTGGACCACAATTTATTGTTACTTTGCAACTATCTACTGACCACATTAGTATAAATCTGAGGAATTCTCTGAGTATGGGAGATGGGAATTCATAGCAGCATTTTCATTTTCCATTTAACAAATCTAAAAATAATAAAAGGAAAATAAGTTCTACCCAGTGTATAATAAGCCCATTGAACTTACTGCCCCAAGGCATGAGCAAGGCCAAGAGCTAAGTAAGAGTCAAATTGCATTAGTTTGGATTAAATAGTGAAGACCATAAATCTTCATGTATAAAAATATAATCCAGGCACTGTCTAATAAGAATTCAGAAGAAATTTTCCCTGTAGGCAGATTTTTCAATGGAAATTTTAGTATCTTTTCCTGACACATTCAACCCTGGCTATTGAAGATAAAATATGTAGAGAGAGGCTTGACTCATTATAGCAATTTCTGTATATTTGCACATTTTTAAAGACCATTAGGACCTTGGCAGTTCAGTCAGACTGGAGGCATTTCAAAATTGGTACTGATGACTAAACCTCAACTTTTCAAAAAACATAAAACAAGAAAAAAGAAGTAGGACTTATACTCACATTAAAAGTAGACTAAAGTTTGAAATACCTGAGCACACTGACTGCATTGTCCCCCTATTTTTTTACTATATTCTTGATGTATTGCTGTCTGAATGCTGTAGACATAAGATATGCAGACGTATGTGATGTCCATTGTTCAGTCTGCTGCAGCCTGCAAAATAACTTACCTTAGAATAAAAAAAATAGAGCTTTAGCATGTAATAGCAGATCATAGATCTGGCAAAGTACCTCTGCAATATATATGAAAATTTGTGTTGTGGAAGATGCTTTATTTGACATATTTTCATTTTCATAGTGCTCAAATTTCATCAGTTAACTAATTTTGTTTCAAATATAATAGTTAACAGTTTTCCAGAAGTATATAGAAGCTCAAATAAATATTACACCAGCTGTTTGTTTTGCTGCTTTGCATAAGTGCTTTTTTTAAAAATAAGAAAACTCTAATTCCAAACACATATCAACTAATCATTTTTCTTCTGTAGTACAGTTTGGAAAAAAACTAATAAAAAAAGAAAAAACCCAAACCAACCAACCAACCAAACCCAGCCATGAAAACCAAATACAAATCAACAACAGACAGCAAAACAAAGATAAAACAGGAAACCCCCCCCACAAAAAAAAAAAAAACAACACACACACAAAAAATCAAACCAAAGGAAAATCACCCAAAAAACCAAGAAAATTACTTCCTTTAGCCTAAATAATGCATGCTCATATTCTTAGTTATCTGCAGGTAGGGTTTAACTGTTAACACAGTCTTTACAAACATGTATGTGAAGATAGGTCGACAAAGAATGAAATCAAAAGCTAGAGATGTCATTCAGAAATCTCTGGTAAGCAAGAATGTCTTTCTTTTGTGAAAACCTATGTTTACAAAAGTTTTAATGGAGGAAGAATAGGACTACTTTTTCACTAATATAAGTAAAACGTTCTCTCTCCAGAGAGGCTAACAATAGCCTTAATATGACTTTTGAAGAACATTCTAGGCTCAGATGTAAAATCTCTGCAATGTGAGTTTTTCAAGGACATTCAATAACTTTTTTTTTTCTTTTTAGCCTGTACCTGAAGGCTTATGTTAATCCAGTCAGCAAAGACAGTAATTTATTGAGCACACAAGAATGGCAGTCATTTGGGTCATCTGAGTTTGCTTTACTTTTGTAAACTACATTTAATGGAGTGATCTCCTGTGACAGCAATTGTATCTCACCATAGGGAGCATGCCACAAAGATCCTCCAGTTTCTACTGCGCAAATAGGATAAGGGTGCCTCTGTCTAATTACAGTTTTCTCTATGCAGTCAAAGATTGCAGCACGCTCATAATGTAAAAACTGTGGAGGGAAGAAATGCACCAATGACTGGAAGGCAGAGGGGGAGGAGAAGAAGGCTAGTTTGAGAGATGTTTGCAGCTGGAGTTTAGACATCAAAAGTTTACCAGTAGTGCTCCACTCCACTGGAAGCTCAACATTTGCATTTATCTCACTTAGTCCTGGAGAAGCAACCTGGAAATGTACAGCTATTACTCTGCAAACAAACTCTACTTCAAGGACAAGATTCACAGTTTCACAAAAGATAGCTGATTATTTTTTTTATATATAACTATTCTAGATATACAAGGAAAACAAACCAAATAACATTTTTAAACAGTGAGTTTCTTTGGAAAAACGTGTATATTTTCTGATTTTATACATAAAGGAGACACAATGCTAAGTAAAAACTCATGCCATTATTGTTTACAATGAGCTCTTAATGCCACAAAATGCTCATGTGTTCACTGCCTAAAAAAAAACCACTGTTTTTTAGGGTACATGGCTGCAACTTAAGCCTCTGAATTTTCATGAAATATTTATTCCAAAAGTGATATGGGTTTGCCTAGACAGATGTGTAGTACACAGTAAGGGTGGCACTGAAACTGTAGAATGACTCAGCTTAAGAGAAGTCTTGCAAAAGTTTTTTGGAGGATAATAAGGAGAAATATGATTTATTTGGAAAAATAGAGTACTACAAAAAGGAAACTGAGATTAATCAAGTCCAAAGCCTCATTTTTACTCTTCCTGCCTGATGAATCTATTGGCACATGCCCAACATGAATTATTACTAAAGCAGAATAACAATCAATAAATTAAGTTTCCTAATTAACCTTGCTGGATCATATGCTCCAAACCTTAGAGATTATTTCTTCTTTCACAATCAGGTCAGTTTGATGTGCACATTTATTCCTAAATCACTTGGACTGTATTATCTGGAAGACTTTTATGTAGCAATAGAAGATCACAAATGAGAACCCCATGCTTTTGTGAGAATAATTTGATTTTACAGTTCTATGTGTGGGTTAGAGCACCCCAAAACAAACCAAACATTAAAATAAAATAGATGAAAAAATTTCCAGATATGGAATAGACTTTTCCTTAAGCTTTTCTTGTCCAAAAGGTTCTAGCAAGCACACACACTTCGCATCTGCTTAGATTTTGCCACACAGAATACACAGAAACGATCTGGTGGTGATGGATGAGTCACTTAAGTTCTGCTCTCAGAAATGAATGTCTCTTTTCCCCAGCCTAGAACATGATGGAAAAGATATTTTCACCAGTGTTGCTATTTTGGGGGTGAGGGTGTATCCAGTAGGTTCCAAAGGTCTTATGTCAATTAAGCAAGAAAATCAGTGTTCTCTTTGGCTTCTCAAGCCAACTGAATGTGTGGAGGTCTGGATATCAAGCACTTTCTTGTGGCAATATTTTTGGTATCATAAAGGAATAATGTATAAGACAAGGATAGAAAAGGTATTTAAGAGCATGCTGATAGCACAGCTTTTCTTCCAGAAGAGATAACATTGCATTTATTTGTGTTTAGACCCTAAATAATTCATTACTTACAATCTTAAAAACTTTATCTTATGAATGTTTCCTTCTGTCAAACGTGGAGTTACGTACTGTTACAGTATGTGAATAGATCTTAAAAAATTGACACTGCTTAAAGCACAAAAATTTAATGGAATAAGTGGCCCTTTCTTTGAGAGAAGATTCTGAGTCAATAAGACATCATACAGAACAAAAAATAAACCCAAATTCTCCTACCAGTATTTGATTCTGATCTTTCTGATTTTTATCTACTGGCATATTTTTACAGTCAGCAGGATAGTGTCGTGGTTTGAGGCGTAAATCAATCTGCCTGCCCACTCACTCCTCCCAACCTTCTTTTCCCCCCCCAC
>JASSUY010050912.1:4234-29499 GCA_032466535.1 Forpus xanthops | reverse complement strand
GTCTGAAATGTTAGGGCAAGGTAAACACAGGCTAACCCTTAAAACAAAGTTCCTTCAGGTCAGAAAAAAGCCTAGCTTTAGTTGTTAGAAGCTTCCTAGCAGGCTAATGAACATCAGCATTACTTTCATATTTGCAAACTTTGTGTATGTAGCAGATTACTGATAGCATAGAAATACACATACAGAAGTATCTGCTATAAATCATAACCGCACGCCTTAATCGATCTTGAAAAATTACTATATATGCTGCCTTTGGAAGTCCTACATAGCTATCCTCACTACACAGAAACTGGCAGCCTTTTTCTTATTTAACTGATCATGCACAAATGGAAAAAAACCTCAATGAGTTTCAAAGTTTTGGTTCTTCATGACATGCACAACAATCAAAGCAGAATAAAATTCAAGTACCAGCAGAAAAATACAGGCTTTCACTTGTTTTTTTTGCCATTCCTGCTGATGAGTTTGGTTATCTCATACATGGTAGTCTAACAGAGATCCTGTATAAAGGCCTGCTGGCTTCCTCTGTCGCAAGCTCCTCAAATGATAAACCTGGGGTGAGTCAGTATTTGCGTACCAGCCCACAGGGTCCCTGCCTGCTACTGCTGCCACTGCCTCTCCCAAAGGAACAGCACGCTTGGTTGCTAGAGCATTTGTTCAGCACCATAGAAATGCAACACCTGACGTTTGTTTGGGCAAGGTATTTGCTCAGGAATTCACCATGAGAATGTGAGAATGTAACATAAGCCATGACAGAGGTACCTATAGCAGGTGACCTGCAGTTTTATTTGCTTCCTTGGTCAAAGCCTTGAGTTTCTTCTTTTTTCAGAAGTCTCCTCCCCTACTAACTATTCAGGTCATTCACTGCACATTAGTCTCACCTTGTTTTGTTTCTGAATTGCTCCTCTTCAGCTTTTGGATAAAAGTTTGTTAGTGCTTTTATCTGATTATATTTTGAATTAAATTCTTACAAATAATGAAAAGGATGCAATGTTTGACGATGTAAAATATTTATTTTCTTTTTATTTCTTCACAATAAGTTGAACTGATCCATGAGTGAAATATTCTAGAAAACTATATAAAGTGAAGAAACTTGTGTTAAATAACTTTCCCCAGTCATAAGTAAAAATTTGTGGCAAAGATCTGAATCCAGATGTTACTGATCACAAACCTACAATTTCCTACTTACATGTGTGTATGAACCCTTGTGGTTAAATCTCTGCTGAAGTAGGAGAGCAAGGAAGACTTTTTCATTACAGAAAACTGGTCCAAGTAATATCTGCCATATTCAGTATGGGGATCAGACCTAACAAGGTGGCACACATCTATGTGTTCTTCTGTAACAATAAAAGCATTTTTTTTTTCTTTCTTGGTTTGTACTCATGTACATACATTTAGTTCTGTACTTACAGTATTTGAGTATTTGAAGAATATGGAGAAAATCCAAAGCTATTGTGTCAAGGTGAATTTAACAATTAAAACAAAAACACTACAGGGAGAGTGCATCTTGACAAGAAATTATTTACAAGAGATAATTATGTGGGAATTTTCCTTTATGAAAAATATTTCATTTACTGAAAACAAAATCCAGTTAAAATAATTTATGTCACATTTTATCAAGGATTATTCAATATTATTTGTAACTGTCACCAATTTAAAAATTTAAATGGCTATGATTTTATGTAAGAATATTTAAAGAACTTAAATATACATGTGTTTTGGAGAATTGAGTAATTTCTTTTTTAAAAAAAAAATACATTGTATGGAACAAAACAAGTATAGTAATAGCTGTTGTCATTTCATGTAATGCAGTTGCTTAGCTGTTTCATGTTATTATTCTCTTGATTTACAATATATGACAAAAATAAAAGACTTTGTATGGCCTTTTAAATGCAAGTGGTTTAGTAAATTGAAACAGTTTTTCAGTGTTCCAGGAAAAGTGGAACACTATGGAAAGTTACCCTCTCTAATACAGAAGCTGAACACACAGACAAGCCTGTACTGAATTCCATTTCCAGAAACACTAAGTTTCACATAAAAAGAAAATCAGGGCATATCTGAAAGACTGTGTATCTAAAAACACTTAAATTAAATTCTGAAACAAAGAAGTGTACATTATCTTACACAGTGCATGTGACAGACTTCTAGTAAGACTATCACAATTAAATTCTTTTCTATCTCCCCTTCAGACAGTCATATACTGCTTTTTGCCATGAGCTGCATAATTATTAATACAGAGAAATTTGATCCAAACATCACTTTCTACCACATAACTCATTAGAGAGAAAGGAAATATTTACAATTTATGGCTTCAGATATGGGTTTAATAGCCTATAAAACATTGCATTTATTTATTCCAAAACTGAGCATATTCTTCATTTCAAAAATTTAAAAAAAAATTAAATTATTCACACCAGTTCTTGATGGTAACCTATTATTTACGGCAATAACTGTATAGCATTAACATGAATTATTGTTTGAGTAAATACAATATTCATAGAAGTTTATTCTACAAAAATGTGTAATGCATTTAGAATTAGGCTTGTATTGCAAAATTGAAATGTAGGTCTGAACATTCATGAACACTAGGTTATTTGGATTCTAAGTAATACCTGATTGAAACATAAAAATGTCGTTAGAAGTTTTCCATATTTGTCAGTAGTTGTGAGGGTATTTCTTTGAGTTCCCATTTGTTGCTTCCCACTAGAGAGGACTTCTTCCCCTTCTGCTTACTGTTCTTAATCCAGGTATTGTAATTGTTACAGCACAATTCATCCTTTTCAACCTGGTAGAATCAGAGGCAGACTTGTGCATCCTGCTATAGTTCTTTAAAGTAGACCAAAGCTACATGTAATTGCAAGGCCTGGTTTATAAATACATTATAATCTCTGGCAATCAATTCTTGTCCAGGCAAACAGGCATACAAAGTCAGACATTGAAGAGGGGAGCATTTTTCTTTGCTTTTCAGGTCCATTTTAATGCCTTCTGAGTTTCCTGAAGAAAACATGGTCTAAAGTGTGAAACAGAAACTCTCAGCAATAAGATCACTAGTCCCTACTTTAGAAACTGTTTGCCACACCCTGGAGGACAGCTATTTTGAAAAAATAAGACAGAGAGCAGGTTTGCGAGTAAAGACCATGATGTTATCATTATGTTAGCATTTTCAAATAAACTTTGATGCTCATACCTCTGCAATCCTAAAGTGAGAATCTTCAGGATAGGCACATCCCCACTCCACCCCATCCCTCCAGAAGAAAAAAAAAATAAAAAGCAATTTGTGGCCTTGCAAAACTTAGGATCAAATGTAATACTTTGAACATACAGCTAAGAATAGATGTACAGATTTATCCAATATACTGCCCTCTCAGCCGTCTGAAGTGTACTTTTGGGATTGGACTGTGTGGGATTTATATTAGGCAATGAAAAAAATTCTCATTAAATTAGTACATTATTTTCATTTGCACTTTATCAAAAGCTATAAGTATGCTAATTAACACACTGTGTATTTGTTATCATGGACTGTCAAATATAGTACTAAAATACACTGATGACAAAAGACATAACTGAAATCACGTTAGCAGTATTTAACTAAAAATGCTAAGTATTTAACATGCCTTAATAAATGGGTTCCTCTTTGCAGAGACAATATAATTTAATAAGTTGCAAAACCGTGTAAGGAATGTGGAACCACCCTGATAGCCACATGAAGAATTTCGGGAATTCGCTATCATATTTCTAAGCTCATTACCTCTTTAAAAAAAAAGGCAATTACATTTATATTATTTAGCTTACATTGAAGAGTTGCAAACACATTCCTTGCATTAAAATGCAAGTATGGTAAGACCAAAGCTTTTATTGCATTGGTTATACTAATTTTGTAATCAATCATATTTATAGTTCTCTATTAGACAACTGATATTAACAGCATCTTTGTGTTCATTTTAGCATCATGCAACAAAGGAAATAAAATGTTAATAACTGTCACCTAGGGATATGATCTCTGACACCACCATATTCTGAAGAATTCTCATTATATCTTCTTAATGTGGTACACTGGAAAAAATAAATACATGCATATGTATTTGTATTACAAGGGTTAAAGAAGTTTTAGTCTTTCTTTATTGTTGTTGTTAATAAAAATTATTGGTGCTTTCTCTTATGAATGAACCAGCAAAAATGAAAGGCTAAGGCGAAGTAATTTCTAAGCAGTAAAGTTCATTCAAAAGTCTTTTAGGAAGCTAATGGGGTTCTATAAAATATTTGCTACACATTTTCATGCAACATTACAACAAAGATCATTCAGATTTGTAGATCACATGCAACAAATTCTGATGGAATGAATGAAAACAAGCAGCAGGGGGATAAACCAAAAACATTCAGCCTGGGGAGTTTCTGTTTGTAGTAATTTCACAATATGACCAGTAACACAGGTTGTCAAAAAAAAAGTGAAGCAAAAAAATAGTGTCAGCACACTGAAGAGCCTTTCCTTTTCTTTTTTAATGCCTCATTAAAGTTTCCATCACAGCAGTTAAAAAAGATGCATGCATGCATATATTTTAGCAACATATGCACGTAATGGTTTGAGAATAACCTGAGCACAGACACTGCATAGATGTTCTAAGTTTAGAAGTAGTTCAACTATTTTGGTGATGAGTACTGGAAACAGTTACTTAACTGCAAACATAAGCTTTTGCTGAAATGCACCATTTTGACAAAACTTTCAATAAAAAAAATTCTAAGTACCTCAAAAATAAAGTGTGTCTTCCAAATATATTTCATTGCATTATTTTTTTATTATTATCTCCCTATATAATTTTACATTGGAATTTTTTATTTTCAAAGCATAATATTGTCATAAGTTTCTGACAATAATACTGAATTCTTCTATTTTGTGGAAAAACAAGTTTTCAGCTATGTCTCAAGAGAACTAGGATGAAGAGCAGGAAAAGTTTCTGAAGAAAAATGAAGGTGACATGTCTTGCCTGTGTCATGAAACTGGGAGTGTCACCACTATAAATCAGTGAATGGGACAGACTTCCAACTATGACCAAATACTGCTCTAGTAGAGAAGGACTACTTACAGTACTTCAATCATCCATCACGTTGCTATTCCAGTTTTCATGCTGTGTGTTTTATGAAGTATGCAGATGCAGAACTGGAATGGGTGAATGGAGATAAACCCGCAAGTTCCAGAGTCCTGCTCCTTTTATGAGACCTCATGGGCAATAATTTGGTGAGAACACTGACAAGCACATCATGACAGGGCTGGATAAGAACTATTCAGACAATTCCCTTGCACTCTGGAAACAGGAGCTTTCAAAATATAACCCACAGGGGCTCAGCCAGTTTTTTTGCACTTCACTTCCTGGTGCTGTATGTGACCTTAGAAGGTGTTCAACGAAGGAGGAAATAGGTTAAATATGTGCTTGTTATGTAAATATTTTTTCAATGTCTTTTTCCTCACCTATTTTCCAAATATTTTTTTTTCTCCCACTCATTTCCTCCAGTGGGCTTGATTTTCATTCATCACTAGCTCAGCTACTTCAATTTTTTTTCTCCTTTAATACTCGCTTTATATTGGACTTGTATCTAATGTAAATGCTAATCTTATACATGCTAAACGATCTCTTCCATTTTAGTATGCAGGGAAATGGTATGCCCTGGCCAAGAAGGATCCAGAAGGCCTTTTCCTTCAGGATAATATCTCTGCTGAATACACCGTGGAGGAAGATGGCACAATGACAGCATCATCCAAAGGCCGAGTCAAGCTTTTTGGGTGAGTTCTCTTGAATTTTAGCTCTGGTTGCTGTCATGAGGTACTAGAGGCGGGACACATGTATGGTGATCTACCCTGAGTAGACAACATAGAATCATAGAATTGTAGAATAGTTAGGGTTGGAAAGGACCTTAAGATCATCTGGCTGTGGGCTTTACTCACCAAAAAGGGAAGCTCAAACAAGGTAATGTATTAGAGGCCAGAGGTTAGACACTTTTGAGTCTTGGTTACTACACAGCCTGGCTCTGGTGTGGGTCCATCACAAAACTGCTGCATAAAGCTAATTATAAAGTCAAATCTTGAATGATGGAGTGGTTAGCTAAATGAATTGCAACCAAATGAGAGGAGCTAGCAAAGCCTGTTGGGTTGCAAGGGCAGGACAGTTCTCACTCCATTGAGAGGTTCAGTGGAAAGAAAAGAGTGTAAGTAGGTACTACTTTCACAGTGTTGGATAGATTGCTGAGGAAAACACAGAGTTAACTCTTGGATGCCACTGTAATGCCTGAAAAGACGGATGTAAGGAAGCTTGTGAATTTTGCCTGCTGGCCATGGTTACTATAAGGAATTGCAGCATGTAAAAGGATTAAATAGCTTTCTGGGTGTGGAAAAGAAAATCTGGGGCTTCCAGTGGGCTAGCACTAGTGCTGTTGGTCATTAACTACAAAAAACTGTCTAACTGCATGAATAATAGAATAGACAAGTGTCTATGAAGATCTCAGCAGCACAGCACTCCAAGACATAGAACTGTTGGAACAAGTCCAAAGGAGGGCCACGAGGATGATCAGAGGACTGGAGCACCTCCCATGTGAAGATAGGATGGTAGAGTTGGGGCTGTTCAACCTGGAGAAGAGAAGGCTGTGTGGAGATCTCATAGCAGCCTTCCAATATCTGAAGGGCGCCTATAGGGATGCTGGGGAGGGACTCTTTTTAGGGACTATAGTGATAGGACAAGGGGTAATGGGTTCAAACTGAAACAGGGGAAGTTTAGATTGTATGTAAGAAAGAAGTTCTTTACTGTAAGGGTGGTGAGGCACTGGAATGGGTTGCCCAGGGAAGTTGTGAATGCTCCATCGCTGGCGGTGTTCAAGGCCAGGTTAGACAGCCTTGGTTGACATGGTTTAGTGTGAGGTGCCCCTGCCCATAGCAGGGGGGTTGGAACTAAGATGATCTTAAGGTCCTTTCCAACCCTAACTATTCTATGATACTATGATGAGCACCTGTCTTTTTTTGTGTGTTTTTAAGTAAAGGCACTGAAAATGTTAAAGAATGTGCAAGCACTTCATAGAGCTGATCAGTATGATGATCTTGGGTTGAAGGCTGAGTCTTAAGAGTTTTTCTGTGTATTAGTTTAATTTTCACTCTTTCACAGTCATATTTATGGCATTGGAGAATGTGCCAAAAGGTATTTTGCTCTATGAAAAAGTGTGATAAACTTGGGCATATAATGCCTGTGTTGTTGGAGAAGTAGTTTCCTTTTTTTAAACAGGTGGTTTTGGAGTCTTAAACATTCCATTCCTGCTCATTGGTTTTCTTAGGACAACAGTAGCTGCAGCCTTGCCTAGCTTAGAGCATGGATAGATGTTTTGTTCCAGATCCAGATGTGCAGAGCAAGGAAATTTTCCATTCACAGCCACATAGGTCCTTCTGGCTGCTACATCCTGGCCTGTTGCATAGCAGGTTTTGTGAGCTCTCCCTAATTCATATTAAGCACAATTAGGTTGTTAGTTTAAAATCCAGGTCTGAGGTACAGCATCTGCCTTTTCCTCAACTGAGATAGCAGTCCTCTCATAGACTCTTCTCTTAGCCCATCTGAAGAGTGGTGAGGAACTTCTGTGGTTGTTAATCCTATCCACTGGGATTACTAGATGTAGAAGAAATCATCTGTACGTAACCCAAAACCCTGTTGATAATGCACAAGCATACGGCATCATGGGCAAGACTCCTGCATGCACAAAAGATACATGAATACCACTTGGGGACTTGAATATCCAAGCTTAGCAAACAGAAAGAAAACAAGTGACTCATACTTTTACAAACTCATGCCAGTGATCAGAAACACATTTTAAATAAGGTCACATGTGAAAATGGCTTCTTACACTGAGAAAAAACTGTAGCTAGGTGGAAACAGTGTATTTGAAGAACTGTTTAGTGGTTTGGGGCACTAAAGAGATCTATTTTGCGTGTGGAAAAAAGTCCTCATGAAAGATACACTGCAGTTTTTAGGAAGATGTAGTTGAAGTATAACTTGGTCGGTGAATGGCATGAGCAGATTCAGGGAACCCTACTAGCTCTCTGTGTGGTAGGAAGATCTAAGAGAAATGAGCAAAATGAGCAAGCAGGTCCATGAGCAATGGACAGTGAAGCCTGGATTCCAATGAATTTGTGTCTCATTCAAGTTTTTCCCTTGGCCTTGATGTTTCTTCTGTCTATCCTAGGAGGATCATCTGATGTCTGATAAGAATGGGGCTTTTTGCTACATCCTTTTCCATGGCCATTCTTTTTCAATGGCACCATTTGGATCTCCTTCCTACCTGGCTGCCAACTTCCATTAAATTTGTGATAACTTTGTACTTTGAAACCTGTGATTCACTTTCAAATTTAGTTGAAAAGCAGACACTGGATTCAAAGGTTACTCAAAGAGGAAGTGAAGACAGCAGATTAGGCACTAATACACAAAATATAATGACAAAGCCCTTTTTTCCTTAGGAAATCAGAACAGTTGGAGAAGGCACTTCCTCCAGACTTGGTGATTTCCAGCCTTGGCAAAATCATAGAATCATCTCAAATTAGGGCATAGAAGGGATAAATGGAAGCAGAATTAAAACCTGCTTTCACGTTGCTGTCTTTGAAGCTGCTTTGTAGAGAGCTGGGATGCAGATTTACAACATTGTACTCTTGTGGTGGATGCTTGGTGTTTATTTGGATCTTGGTTATTCATTAGGTGAAAATACGTATCATTAGAATTCCAGGTGTTGGTGCAAAACTACATGTCAGTTACTTTTTTAATTATTACTATTTGTTAGGCAGGTGTTACCAATAGGGTTCATTTTGTTTAACCTCTTACTCATTCCAAAGCAATGTATTTCTGTTTTTCTAAGTGGGAGTTACAATGGGTATGAACGAGAAAACAAAACGCAGTAACAGGTGCATAAACCAACCTACCTGAACACGTATCTAGATCACTTTTAGTAGGCACATTTTGTGAACCACAACAATTTTCTGTGCTTCTTATCAACATTTTGATCAGGTTTTCATCCCAGTAGGTCAGAACTGCATTGTTTTGCTAATGCTTTGGTTGACTAAAAATAACCCTCCTCTGGCTATTTGAGAACCTGTAGCTGAAATCCATGGTAGTGGCAGGCTCTGCTTTTGTCCTAGGAAAAAAAATAATGCTTAAATGGCAGATGAAAGAGGAATCAGAAGAACTCTTCAGAATGAGCATCTCTGTTTTCAACTTATGTTCCTGAAAATTTCATTTAGTTCCAGGCATGGGTTTGAATAAGCTACCTCATGTTTGCTAACACCAGCTGAAAGTTTATCCTATAGAGTGTAATGTATACCTTGTGTCAGACTTGGAAAGAAGAAAAGTGGATTTCATGTAGATTGTGTCATTGTATATAAAAAATATACACCACACACACAAAAAAAGCTTTATCTAGGGGCTTATCCAAGTGCAAAAGTTTTTCTACCAAGTATAAAATAGCTGTTGAGATAACTAGGGTGGGACAATGTGTAGATAGCTGTGATAACTGATAACAGCACTTCTTTGCCTCAACTGAATTCTCAGTAAGAATGTCCTGGTCACTAGAGCTTGTGTCAGAATAATATTTCAGTTAAAACAAACTTATGCTCCTAAAAAGTAGTAATGCTTCTACAAGACCCATATGTAAACTAGACCCTAGTATATGATGTCTAACAACACAGCTGTTATCCAGGGATAAATTCTTTTTAAATCTGAGGAAATAATTTCTATTCACTGCTTTTATATCACTTCAGATATTACTCTATAAGATAGCAGATTTTTATATTCAGTTCCTGCCTTCCCAGCCTTACTTCTTCAGTTCTAACAAGCATTCTGCTTGCAGGGCATGATCCCCACTTTCAACATTGCATTTTATGATACTGAACAACACTGAGGTAATTCGATTAGGATTCCCCTCTTGAAGGGATTCAAGATGGTGTCAAACCTGCCAAATGTCTCTTTCACAACATTCTGATACAAGTGCTGTGACTGGTGTGCTCAGATGACTCCTGCCTGAGCAGCACTGGGGTTGCAAATCAGCAGAAGTATATTGACCATTCACATCGGTTCTTACATGAGCTTAGCCAGCACCAGAATCGACTCCAGGGACAAGTGGTCATGGTAGGGTTTCCGGCTTCTTACCATTTTCCTGCATTTGGTGGGTACATACAGTAAGCAAGGTCTGTCTTCCAATTCAAGGCCTCCTTTAGATATCATGAAGGTTAAGTGTCCTCTTTAGTGTTTCTATCAACACTTCAGGTACTCTATGAATCTAAATGAGTAGTTCGGGGAGCTCTTTGTACTTGGCACAGTATGTGAACAAAGTGGTTCCCATGATCCTGTGAATAGAAGAGGTCTTTTTATATGACTCTGGCAGCAGATGTGTATGTGTTCATGGCTGCAGGAGGGACAAATTGTTATGAAAGCTGGAGACTGGGAGAGTACTTACAGGAAGCATCACTACATGCTTACCCTAGCTTGAATAGTTTTTCTTTGACACTGCATATTGAAAGTGTCTGTGTCATGGAAAACAAGTTTTAACCACAAAGGCTATGCAGAGTGTGACTGTGCTGCCCAAGAGCACAGACCATGCCTATAGCAGCCACGTCTTCCTCTTAACGTGATCAGCCTAAGTCACTGTATCTCAGATCACATTTTCCAGTACCACTCTCAGTATTTTGAATATTGTCAGCTTAGAAATTAACTGAGGATCAAGAATATTTCACTGATTTCATTGACAGCTTAAGAAAATTGAGAGCTACAGCTCACAAACAGGACAGTCTTTCGTTTAATTTTTTTCCTTTCATTCTCTCCACTGGCTTTTTTTCAGCTTGAAGCTGGCAAAGCCTTGTTTATAAGGACTTTTATTCTCTGGTCTCATGCCCTGAAATACTACCTCATCATTCCAGACCAATTTGTGGTAGTCATTTAGCAGTACCTCTGCTAGATACAGAGATACTGAAGTTAACAAAAAGCATGTAGTTTAACTTCTAGAACCCAAGCTAAAAATGTAGTGCTCAAACATAGAAAGTCTGTTTTTTTCCCCAATGAAGATGAATAGACTGAGTTATTGAGACAATAAAGATAAGTCCCACAATGGTGTTTCACACAGCTTTGCTTTTCTTATTGAAGAGAGCTCAGAAGTAATTGACAAAGTGAATCACAGCCTAAATTTCAGCCAGCTTCTCTCATTAAATGGTCAATAGTCAATAAAAAGAAAACAGGCAATGCAGAAAATGATTGCTTTCCTCTGATACCTGTTTCAGGAGAGAGCACTCATCCCTCAGGAGGAGGAAGGGATGCTCTCTTACATGTGCAGCTATCACTACTTAGCTTTCAAACTAATCCTACTCTAACTAGCCTATCCAACCTGCTTTTGTTACTGGAAACAAATGAAAATGCAGTCAGGATTTGCAAAGGCCAAGTTCTGCAGAAACAGAAGTAATTCTGCCATAGTTCACTCTGCTCCACAGAGCAGCAGAGAAGATTTTTAATTTACTCACTATGAAGAAAGTGCTGATTTGGCTCTGTGGTTCTTGGAAACTGTCTTTGCTCTGCTATTTCCTGTTCTTTTCTCAAGCTGTATATTTCCGATGTGAGCAGGGACCTACTCAAAATCTTTTTATGTTTGTAGTGGAATGACATGATTCCTTGGACAGATGTAGATGGGTGTTGTTTGCCAGTAAAAAGGAATGGAAAACGAAAGCATGTCAGGAAGTTTTCCCATCTTAGTTCTGAGGGTTTGATGCTTAATGCCAACACACCATGGTTAACAGCCTTCCCCAGGGATGACTTCCCTTGATGTGTTCAGCACAGGCTGCACGCTAAATATCTGCTAAGACCTTCAGCACTTTGCACGATTGCTGCTCCTCTCATCCTGAGACACACATTACATGGTCACACAGTCAGACAGTCCCTGCTCGCTGTTGTAACATTGGCAGCGGCACCCAGCAGCTCCTTTCTCACAGCTCTGCTGCAGTCTGACAGTGAGAGGTTGTCTGCAGGCCAGACAGTGCTGCAGGACAAGCAACTTTCTGGCTGCATTAACTGATGATTCAATTTATAAAGACCAGGCATTACCACTGTGTTGGTTTGAATGATCGTGGTGCTTCAGTATTTGTTGACATATGTAATTTATAGGATTCTCTGTGTGTTGGGCAAAGGGAATACATCACTGCCGTGATCTGACACCCACTTACATTGGTGACTTTATTTCAAACCTTTTTGGATGCCAAATTGAATAAAGAGCTTTCAGACTCTGTAGATGACCTGGCAGGAACTGAATTATTTGCCTCAAAACCATTTGTACTTCTTGTTTTGTGACCTTGGCAGAGCAGCGATTGGGAAAGTTGTTCACATGCCATCTGCACCTGCTAGCTCTGCCATGCAGCAATAGGTCGTTTCTTTTCCAAATGTGACTGGCTTCTGATACCAGTGGGAAATTGGCAGCTCTTATATGAAAGCAGAAGATTCCAGTGTCCTCTTTTGGCTTTTCACTGAGATAGGGAGTTGTTGTTATGGTCTCAGTGCTCTGTGTC
The DNA here is from genome assembly GCA_032466535.1 of Forpus xanthops. Lineage (NCBI taxonomy): Eukaryota > Metazoa > Chordata > Aves > Psittaciformes > Psittacidae > Forpus > Forpus xanthops. The sequence continues at coordinate 16,946 of JASSUY010050912.1, read as the reverse complement.
AGAGCTCTCTTCCCCACATAAGTGCTTTTGCAGTCATCGAAAAACAATCTGTCAAAGGTATACAGCTTCATATCTTGTAGTGATAAGTTTTTCTCAGTATCAGGGGCATAATTCTAAACAGAACTACACAGCCTACAGTGGAAATATTTCCCTCTTCTTTTGTGTCTTAGTCTTTCTTCCTCATTTCTGTGAACAAGAGTGCAGAATAAAGTGGCTATCTGATGATAGGGCTTAAGGAACAACATAGCGGAGTTGAAGTGTACTGTTCTCCCTGTTTTGTTGTCATATTAAATGAGATGAAGTGGCATTCATTGTTCTTTCAGTTCTCTTCTTCAGAAATGAGGGGATTCTGTCAGGTTTCTTTTTTGTAAGGAGTGTTCCCGGCGGCAGGTAGGGAATCAGTTGTGTTGGACAGGATGCAGGCAATTGCCTCATCTCCAGCCTGAAGTATCATTTCTACAGAGAACTGCAAAGGAGCTGTATTGCTCACAGTGAGGGTGTGAATTTTGTTTCTACTCTCAACAGCATAAAGCAGCTGCATTGGCTTTACAAGTGATTCAAGGATTTGCTCTCCCTCAAAGTTAGGGTAAATTGGTTTTGCACCTAGTGTGTACACTGCCTGTCAGTTACCAGAGATGGAGATAGAATCATGTGGTTTTGTCTGTGCTTTCATGTAGCATTATTAATGAAACAGGTAATCCTATTTGTCTTAGAATCAAGGCAAATATCTCTTGTGTTCTGTCCATCTGTTCCAGACACCAACAGCATGCTCATCACCATGGTATTGGAACAGGCTGGTACACAAATAGCAATCAGCAGTTATTAACATAATGTTATTACTTGGTCCATAAAACTAATATTGGCAGACAAATTAGACATCACACACTATGAGATGATAGTTCCCCAGCTGATGGACTTTGTTGTGTTGGAATATAATAGTATTTTGTATAAAAGTCAGCAAAAGGATGCATTTTATTATTTCATGCAAGTAGCATAAATTATCAGAATCATCTATATCAAGATTGTCTCTTTACATCCAGTAATTTATAACCCATTGTTATCTTGTTGTAAAGCAGCATTCTTTAGAAAACAAAGCGGGTTTTTTTTATATGCTTTAGATCAAATAAACCACTGACAGTTCCCTTTTCCCCTCTTTTCTCCCCCAGCTGTTGATACAGACTGATACAGGAGTGGCTTTTTGCATGCAGAAGGCCATTTATGTCAAACTTGAACCAGACGAGTTCCGGTTTATTCAGCACACGATCTCCTTCGGTAGTGTTGGAGGGGCAGCATGTGGTTGCTGCCTGCCAGGAAACTGTCACTCTCTGCACACATTAAAGCAGTCGGCTCAATACCTTCTGAAAAGAGTAAAACTCACTCTGCTTTTCTAGCCTGTGGAAGGAACATGGACCTTTCAGACCAACTTTCTGCAGGACTCAGTTTACCAGGGAAGCCACACTGCAGTGCCCAAAACATCCTGAACACCCTGCCAAATGTGGAGATTCCTTACCTGTCCTCGTTCCCCTTCGTACATCTCATTTCCACATGTCCGTAAGTGCAACTTCAAACACCTCCTTTTTGTTTGGTCACTTTTCCTATGATATAATGTAAAGATTTTTGTCAAGTTGAACAGCCATACTTTTAAAATCTCTGCTGTTTAAATTGCTGGTTAAAAATGAATAGATTCCTCTCAGGTGGCTTGTGCCAGCCCAGTTAAATGAATATTTCATCTATATATAAGTTTTCTTCCCTGCTTAATCCAAGTACATTCCTTGGAGACCTATTTTGCAAGCTTGTCTACAGAGACTTCTCTACAGAAGCAAAACGGAGCCTTTTCAGATTGCAGCTTCACAGTTACAGTGACTGAACTATAAAGCAAAAGTGAAACCAAGGCATCAGAGCTTCTAGGTTTTATATACAACTTTTGCTTGCTTGAGATGGCAAATTGCTGCTAAACTAACATTTCTTAAGTGTTACAGTGTCCAAGCAAGTGCTGCCATGATGAAAGGGAACATCTTTATCTGAGCTGGTTGTAATTACATCAGTAGGCACAAGAAGATTGCATCAGCCATTATTAGTCTTTCAGTGAAAATGAAACTGATTGTGATATTGGTTCAGTCTCTATATTTCTATCAATAGTTTAAAAAAAAAGAGCTAACTGCAATAATTATGCTTTAAAATAAACCAATTACAAATGTAAATGGATTATTACAAACCTTGTTGCCAAATGAGCTCTGTATATGTACAGCCCAACTGAAATGATCGGAAAGCCTAACAGGAATCTTGTTATAAAAAGAAAGGATCATTCCCTACAGTTTAGCTCTGTCTTGAACACTTAGCTTTTGGCCCTACCATGAGAAGGAGTCTAAAGTACCAGGTGACTTTCATACAGGTCTAGATACAGTTAAGGGCAAAGTGCAGCATTTTTACCCTGTCATTCCATTTAGCCATCTCAGTTTCTTTCAGGGCCTGCATGGATGCATGCCAGCCTGTCCTGCAGGATATAGTCCAGCGGATAGGAGAACAAATGTGTTTGAACTTGGCATAATTGCAATGAACATAAAGGCATAGTTGGAACTTACTCAGAACACTCTCTTCTCTCTTGCTATCACAGGCCAGTATCTTGATTCTCTGCAGTCAGTTGCTTTGGAGTAACGTTATTCAGGAGAATGAGTCATTTCTAGCTCAGCTTAATGAGTTTGCTGGGACTGAAAAAGCTAAGGCTGGACTATAGGCTGTACCACAAATGATTTTATGTAGCTCTTTTTATCATGTACAGTGACTGCCCACCAAAAGAAAATGAAGATGCATCACTTCAGCTTTTATAAGAAAAGTCTGTACAGCTTTTGTACTATCCATGAATAGAAAGTGGTTACAGAGGTCTTTAGCTTTCTCTGCTTCTGGGGTTGCAGTGTACATCATGACATTACCTGTTGCCACTGCACTATTTCTCCTTGTCCTTTTAATTTAAGATAAGCTGCATCCTCTTCAGTAATCTTTCAGGTCTATTACCTGGATCATAAAACATGACCGCTAAAATAGGGTGGATGATTATTTTGCAAAGTAGGATTTGTGGGAGCGTATGACCTCTTATCTTTGTAGAACTGGCTGCCTCACAAAATAGCTGCTCTGAGGGGGTGGGCATTCAGTTTGCTAAGTGTTAAATTGGGCATACCCTAGAAAAAGTTAGGTGGACTCCTTTGAATCAATGAGGGAGGCTGAGGTCTCTGATATGTTAATTACATGTTGATGGAAGGCACAGTAGTCCATTGCCCTTTCTGAACTACAGTATTAGTACAAAAAGCAATGAAAAATCATTGCAGCAGAGGCTGTCACCCTTGTTCTCATGTGTGCTATATTTCTTCCATGGATACCAAATAGGAAAGCAACTGTCGTTCTTCTGATTATTCTTTATCTTCAAGTGCTGCCTCACATAATAAGCCTCTGTGACTTCCTTCCCCACACCACTTTTCGATGCTCTTGATTTAGGTATGATATTAATATGTCTTTTGAATCATGTATTTTAGCAGCTTTCATACGCAGACGTAAAACTCCAGTTATTGAATGAATATTATATGGGGAAATATCGTGTTAGATGACAGCCTAGTTTGAATAGTTACTCATGTATTCAAAACGTGACCTTTTTTGGCATGGTACAAAAAGAATCTCATCACTTGAACACAGGCAATGCATGCAGTGTGTAGGGAGTGATTGCATTTAACTATGAATTACTTGATCTTTAAATAGCACTTTTTTTTCTTAAGGTAAAAGCAGCAAATAATTTCAGTACCCTGGCTTGAGTAACATTAATTGTAATTCTTTTTCACCATGATAGCCAGTGGAATGTAGTTTTTTAATTTGTCAATGGCAAATCTATAGCTCCTGGAATTATCTATCTTTTATATATATTATGTATATAAATTATATGATTTACCTCACCTTTTGTTTGCTTTTAGGGAGAAACCACAGCTATTTCATCAGTGCTAGCTCCACACTGTGGCTGGGCTCAGGAAAAGAATTGCATCGATGGATTAGTGCAACAACCCTCCCAGCCATGGAAGAAGGCATCCTACAAGAAAATCCATAGGTGACTAATCGGCCATCCCTCATCCACAGTGGTAAGCAGCCTTTGAGATCTGAGTATACCTGATATATTTTGGTATACCTGGAGCTCAGTCTAGGTCTAAATTATATTAAGCTAAGCATCTAAACACAGAATTTCAAACTTCACATTATGTGCCTTATGAACAAAAACAAAAAGAGAAAAAACAATTTCCACTGTGCATATTTTAGTCTTGAATCCTGCTTTTCTACCACATTTCAGCAGTGTCCGGTACCTTAACACCTTTGCTTTCATGTTTGTTTGTTGTTTAAGTTAGTCATCACACAATGTCATTTAGAATCAATTTAGCACCCTTCCATTGTGCTGAGCAATTCCAGTGAATAATGATAGCAGGATTATCCAGCTACTAATTAAATGCTGCTGCCTCTTAGCTTGAGAATGAAACACCTCTATGGAATTTAAGAGTTTCTGGCTTTATTTAAGCTCTGTCTAAATAGGATGTACCAGGTTAGTGTAGACAGTGCAATCTGAAAATAAAATATTAAAACGGCAAAAAAGAAATGAGAGGGAAGAAGAAGAGAGCAAGAAAGTGAGAGAAGGAAAACCAATTCACCGAGTCATAAAAATGTTGAGTTGCATGGAAATTTTTCCACACTTTGCTGAATCCTAAGTGCAATTTCCTAATTTTGCCTTTGTACGATGCAGATAAAAGGTTCCTGTCCTCATTTTCACTCACAGGTGTGTCTTCAAAGTTTTGCACATGATAAGTGGTGTAAACTAGGATGTACTGCCTGTTTGTTGAAGCCCACAGGTGTACCTGTTCCAATAAAGCAGGAGCTAGGTTCCTTACCACTTGTGGGCTAAAGAACCCATTGAGTGCTTGCTTCTCATGTTGGCTTTACTGCTATGCAGTTTTACCACTTGAATTGACTGATTAATGTTTGAAGCAGAATGAAACCTTTGTTATTTTTTTTTCAAAATCTGCTACCCAAAATCACAGTATTTCACAGTTCAAAGCCAGTTCTTTGCTTTTTCAAAGACATTATTAAACTGATCGTACCATCCTCCTCATAGGACTATAGTGGTATACCCTCCTGTTATACAAGTAATGCAAATGGTACAAATGATGAGCTCCTGTCTGAAATAACAGGGATGATACCTAATCCTGAACCGACATCTGAAGGATTTTAAGTAACAGTTATCCATGACAGGTCTGTAAGCTAGCCTCAGTTCTCTTTATCCTGTGCTAGGATGAAGATGAAGGCATTAGACCCTCTTAACATCCAGATCCAATGCCTGAGCTTTTTCCCCTTGAGCTCTTGTTGCATTTAAGGATCCATGCTGAATAACAATAACAAAAGATGAGGCCCATCTGTTTTTTCTTTTGGTTGTTAAAGTCAGTGAATGACTACTCAGAGTTTAGTCTGCCAGCCAAGGAAGGTATGCAGTTATCAACATTGCTGATAGGATCAACCAATTACATAAGCTTGTTTTAAAATCTCCCCAAATCCCCTAATTCTTCACAAAGTAAAACCCTTCAGTTGAAATGCACCTGCTTACAGAAAGATGCAGCACCAAATAGAAGTTTCATTTAGAGCTTTGGATAGACCAAGCGGTTTTATTGCCATTTTTAGGCATGAAATGTAGCATGAAACTGAAAAGAAAGTACAGATAAGAAAAACACAGAGTTGTAAGAAAGCCTTTTGAGAGCTGTCAGAAAAACCTTTGAGCTTAGAAGGCTGCGGAGGCTCAAGCACTGAGCAGCTCAGTACGTGCTGTGTTTTGGGGGGTCTAGTTAGTGCTGCATGTTTGAGCTGCAACAGTATTTCTCCAACTGTGTCCAGCCATTGCCTTGGCAGGGCTCCAGATTAATCCTGTGCGGGGAGAACAAAGTGCCTCTGGGGCTTGGCACAAGTGCTTGTCCTTTCCTCATGAAGATCTGCATTTGTGCCTGGGTAGTGTGGGAGATGGCTCCTCCTTTCTCCCAGCATTTATAACCATTGTGAAAACAGATGATTCCAGAAGACAGTCTAACACACAACTGCAGATGCAAATTTCATTGTAGAGGTCTGAGACTCTCTCTTCCTAAATCAAGCTAAATTGTACAGGTACATGCAAGCAGTTTCACAAGCCTGTGCCAGAATGCGCCAGACCAAGTGAGATGGAGCTTACAAGGGAGAGAACAAAATGCCAAGGGGCAAGAAAGAGGAAAAAGCACAAAGAGCAGTGAGAAATTAAAAATGTAGGTCATGGAATGTAAAACAACATCATCAATGCCAGGCCATGAAACAGGGGGAGTGTTTTGTTGCTGAATAACGTGTTGCAGGCCCAAGTCAGTGTGCAACACACTAAGTATGGAAGATGCTGTGCAAAGCAGGCGTGCAAAAAGGATGAGCAAACAGAGAAGGAATTGGAACAAAGGAAAACTGGGAAGAAAGTTTTTGGAAAAGGAAGAGGTTAGAAGAGGGAATAATTGCACAAAATCTGGTAGGGAAGAGAAGGGCTGAGGCAGTAGAAGGAAAGATGAAAGAAGATACAGCCACTGATTTGATTTGCTGCTTTTCATTAGAATTGTATCCTTTTGCCGCTTCTGGATGCCATACAGACATATATGTATATAAGAAAATACAAACTTTTCAGCTTAACAGGGTGAAACTCCCTTCCAGAACTCTCGCATCAAAACTACCTGCAAAACCCAATGAAACAGTGTTCAGTATTAAGTCAACTGTCAGTGTTAAATAGTGTCCTGTGCCAAGCAGGGAGATGCCAGCACATCTAGATGAATGCATGCCAGAGTGTTTACATGATAACTGGTATGATGAATCAAACTCTTAAGCAAATAGATACCTAGGCAAAGAGCAGAGTGACCAAATTCCATGGTGCGCTACCCTGCTATCTCTGCTGCGTTGCACAATGCATGAGTCAGAGGTAGAAGATAGCCCTTGGCAGTATGTGTGGAGAGTACTATGATCCCAGCAAGCCCCTATGTTCTTCCTGATGTTTTCAAGTGTGCTTTCTAGCAGTACTCTGCCCCAGTGTCTATGTGGCAGTCAACCAAGGTCTGCATCAGTTAGAGAGGGTTCATTTGCTAGAAGGAAACAAGTCCTGCAAGCAGGATATCAGGTGCTCAGGAGACGGCAACCTCAGAGCCCAACCTCCTGTTGCACAGTTGTGGTCCAGAGCCTGATCTGCCATTCTAGAAACAACAGTCAGATTCTCAGCTGGCACAGAGCCACAGAAGCTCAGCTTGAGCTCTGTCTTCTTTATCTCTTATAGCACTGAATATTGTGCTTTAAAAGATGCCCAGGATATAACAGATGAAGTAAAGTGTACTGAATTCACCAGCAACCTTAAATAAGAGCCTAAGCTGCTTGATTTATCCTTGGAAACATTTTACCACTGAGCTTTTTTTACCTTTCTTGTGGGTGCTGTCATAAATGTCCTGTGGGAACAGTGGAATTGGCACTTCTGGACGTTGAAATAGATGCAACTAAAGTAGAGGATCTGACAAGATCATCCCATGGTGTCTCTTAAAACCTTATTTTTTTCTATGATTTTAGCAAATGCATTCAGTTACTGTCCTAAGCTTGCAGTGGTACACTGCTCTCACTAGGCTTGTGTAACAAAAGCCCAACTACCAAACCCCTGTGCTTCCTCCATGCAATACAAAATGTGGTACTGTCAGTTTTGCAAAAGGTTGGGAAATCAAGATCTGAACTACAGCAAGCATGTAAAGTAAAAAGTAAAGAAAGATATTAAAGTTAATAGATAGCCAGCTTATCATAGAATCATGAAATCATGGAATGGTTTGGGTTGGAAGTGACCTTAAAGCTCCTCTAGTTCCAACTCCCTGCCACAGGCAGGGACACCTTCTACTAGACCCCTCTCATAGTGAAGAATTTCTTTCTAATATCTAATCTAAATCTCCCCTTTTCCAGTTTACAGCCATTCCCCCTTGTCGTGTCACTATATGCACTTGTAAAAAATCCCTCTCCAGAATTCTTGTAGGCCCCTTTACATACTGGAAGGCTGCTACAAGGTCTCCCCAGAGCCTTCTCCAGGCAACCAACACCAACTCTTTCAGCCTGTCTTTATAGGAGAGGTGCTCCAGCCCTCTGATATCTTTTTGGCCCCCTCTGGACTCAGTCCAACAGGTCCAAATCCCTCTTGTGCTGAGGGCCTCATGACTGCTGGGTCATGCTGAGCTTCTCATAAACCAACACCCCCAAGTACTTCTCAGAGCTGCTCTCAATCCATTCTCTGCCCAGTCTGTATTTGTGCTTGGTATTGCGCTGACCCAGGTGCAGGGCCTTGCACTTGTCCCTGTTGAACTCCATGAGGTTTACCCTGGCCCAGCTCTCCAGCCTGTCCAGGTCCCTCTGGACGGCTTCCTTTCTCTCCAGGGTGTCAACTGCACCTCACAGCTTGGTGTCATCACAAACTTGGTGAGGGTGCACTCAATCCTGCTTTCTGTGTCACCAATACTGACCCCCGAGGAACTCCACTTGTCACTTATTGCAGTGTTTTATGTCCTGCTGAAATAATTTTCTGCTTCAAATTTGGCTGACAGTTGCCATAAACCCCCCAGGTGCTCACAACTGCCTGGAGTCCGAAGAAAGGAGCCAGAACAAGGTGCTAGCTCTCCTTCTAGGAGTTTTCTAAAAGAGATTCAGCTCACCAGAATTGGATGTCTGCTCCCTTAGTACTGCTATCCCTTCATATCTACCACATGCTCTTGACACTTCACCCTGCCTATATCTGCTTGGCTTCTGCCTGTGATTGGAACCAATGTGAAACTTCTGGCTCCATTCCCTTCACTGTAGGATTCGAAAGCACAGGCTATGTGAGGCAAAACTGAGAGGTAGAGTTAGACATCAGCTGTTTCCTGGTGACTTGCAGACCGCTAAGTACCACTGCACCTCCCAGATGTAAGAAGCAACCTGTAATAGTAGATCAGCTCTTTTAAACAGTTACAAAATGCCATTGATACCATTTTCCTCTCTATACCTGTTTTTCTGACATCACACTAGACCTGGGTACGGTATATTGGTATTTGTTCTGTGCCTCCCAGTGGTACCACAGGTCCATTGGCAACATAATCCTTCCTTGTCCTTTACTTCCTAAATCAAGAATTAGTAAGGAAAAAATTTGCTAACACCATTTTAGGTGTGCTGCCAGCATAGCACAAATGGGCTGGTTATCTTGTCAGAAAAACACTGGTAGCTGACAAGTCCTGCAGAGAGATAAAATGCATGCGAGGACTGTGAGCAGTAGAGAGAGACCTGCTGCTACTGATAAGCTAAAATCAGTGTTTGTTCCCCAGCACTCCCGGTGGCAAACCAGCCAGTTGCAATGTGCATTCCTGGTGCCTGACCTTCTCCGTGTGACTGTTGTGCATCTCTTAGCCTACGAGCTTCCCACAACACTGATCAGACTCTGAGAAGGGGGAGGGGAAAGGAAGAGCTAAGGAAGGCAGAAGAAGAAATAAATAACTGAATTCTTCCTTTTTTTTCTTGTTTTATACATGTTTTAGGGAAGAAGACACTGGCAGGGGCCAAATGGTATCTGAACATTGCTGCACTAACATGACAGCTTTATGGGGTGACAGTACTAGGTCAGAAGCCTGATTCCCCCTACTTTGGTTCAAGATCTGTTACACAGGGGAAAGAAAAACATTTTCAAGGTAAAAACACCAGTAGAGTGGTACAGAGCAGACCTGAAACCTTTATGTGCCCTGTGACAGGGTGGTGTGGTTATATAGCTATACAACACTGACCATTTCACGTGTAATAGGGGCAGAAGAGGATGGTGGAATGAACCCTGCCCAGCTCACTGCTTTCTGCAGGCTGCAATCCACATGGGCAATTCCCGTACAGTGCCAATGACAGCCCCACAGCAGGTATGCAGGCTTTGTATTGCATGCACAATGTGAGCTCATGCAGCTGTACCATTCCTCCTCCATCACTCATGCTGGTTTTGCTCCTTCCTCTCCCCTCTTACACCTCCTTGCAGCCACTGCACCTTGTTTCCATCCCATGTCCTGCTGTCTCCTCATTGCTCAGAGCCTCCTCTGGCACACACGTTTTGTGGCCTAGGGAGGAGAGGGAAGGGAGCAGGGAATGGCAGGTCACCGGAGTGGAACCAGGACCTAGCAGAGTTCAACCTCAAGAACACAAGTTAGTGGGTTGGGGTGCACAGGACTAGGGCAGGTGATTGCAGTTCATGGTAATCTCTGCTTACAGCTTTTCCTGGGCTGCTCTGGTAGAGTACTACAGGCCAAGCCAAAGGAAATTCTGCATCTGATTTCCACTAAGAGGATAAAATCAGCCTCTATTGGCACAGACAGAATTCAGCCCTGAAGGTATATGAATAATGTTTCCATAACTGGCATCTGATATTGCTCCTCACATTACACTCCTATTAGCAAGAGACAAGTGAGGCCTCTCTGACCATCCAGTGGTTCATAGTGTCCAAAACAAGCTGTGCAAACCCACTTAAGGAAGGAGGAGGAACAGGACAGAATCTAATCTATGGGTTGTAAATCATCACTCCAGCTAGAAACCAGGCTGGGGTCCTGAGCCTGTTCATCCAGTTAAACAAGTCCATGTGCTAGCACTCAGCTGCAGATAACATCAGTGCAGCAGACAACCTCAGCCTGCTACATGGGCAGCAGGAAGCCCATCCTGCAGAGCTGAATTAAACCCACTTTTTACACAGCCTTTACACCCAGCCTGCATCCATGGATTGCTGCACCTGCCATGCTGCTGGTGCAGTCGCACAGATTAAATATGCTCTTCTCAGACACGGAAGCTATTATTTCTGTGAGATGAAACAGCATCCCACACTCTTATTAACCCGTGCCCTACTTCAGAAGTAAATCTAATTTGTGGGTTTCGTAGTTAGCTAGAGCTGGACTTGGTTTGTCCCTGTGTCTGCTCTGTGACTTTGCTGCATACATTTATGCAGCACCGTATGTGGCAGAGCCCTGTTTACTGTGGCCTGTAAGCATTATTCCTGACAACAGAATAAGGAATTGGTGTGGTTGGAGCTTTTTGTTTCACTGGGGAAGAGAGGAGTAAAAGCACAACTGTTTCAAATATCCCTTCATAAAGCAAGTTTTGTATTTGGCAGAGAATGACGTGCTGTCTGCTGAGTGACGTTTGTCATCTGGCATATTCCTGCACATCTGGACACCTTCCACAGACTATCTCAAGAGTTGTGCTGTAAGAGAGAGGAAAGAGAGTTCCAAAGGATTCATTGGCTTTCTGATGGCAAACATCAAACACAATGGTGGTGTTTCACAAATACACTACATAATGGGGAAAGGGAAGTAGGATCTTCAGCGATGGCCACCACAGCAGCAGTATGCACAGTAATTTATATGGCGGATTCATCTGGAGATTATGTTACAGAACAAGCAATGCAAGAAAGCAAAGGAAACACAAACCCTTTTTTAACCAGTGCTCGGTATTCTCAGCTATAGTTGGCACCGTTTATTGACTTTTTAAGGCACTGAACATAACTATATTAAACCCATGAAGATGTGTGGAGTGTGAGTGGCATTTCATGATCTTTGGGGAGGGAAAACATGGGGCAAGGCTGTGCAATTTCAGTTCCTCTGGGGATTCAGCTCTGCTCTGTTGCTGTCCAGTTTGGTTGTTTCAGTAGTCCCTGAGTGTACTTACACCCCTGGTGACCTGCAGCTTGATGGAAGGCAGTAGGGAACAGATTAACATCTGGATGACTGGACTGATACTGCCCAGCTTACAGAAATGGAGCTCTACACACAAGTGATTTAGCAATCCACTTGTGGATTGTTCCTCCTGTCCGTTGAGCTGGATGGCCGATAAACTTCGGTCAATGTATTATACTATGCCCTTTGTAATGAAATAACATCAGATAATATGTATTTAGTGGGGATTTAAATTCCCGAGCTGATTACGAGGAGCTGTTAAGACTCATAAGCTTTTTGCAGTGCCCTGTGTTGAGTCTCAATGTCCAGTGCTGCAGCGATGTGCTCTTCCTAAGGGTGTTGGAAAGGCTTGGACTTTGTTAGAAATCAACCTGAGAACAGAAAATGTAGTGATACAAGGATTTAAGTGAAAACTGTCTCCTATATTCTGAATTCTTCCCTTGCCTCAAGATCCCTGGTGTGTGACAATCTCTCCATGCACTTCCCAGCAGTAAAACGAGCCTAGCAGCCCAAAGAATGTTGCAGAATGTGACTAATTAATGCTTGTAAAATGCTTCCGATAAGAGGAACGCGAAAAGAGATCGTTACTGATTGATGCATGGGGAGAGATCTGTGCTCCTGCAGATGCCTGCTTCACCACAGATGTCAACCCGCCCCAGTGGTTCCTGTTTGGACCTCTCCATTTTTACCCCTCCCCGACACGAAGGTGAGCGGTGAAACCAACCCCCGGGCTGTGCTGCAGCCGAACGTTCCCCCTTCAGAGACGAACCCCCCGGGCCCTCATCGCTCCGCACATCGAACCCGCCCTACCGCGGGCCTTTGTGAAGCGCTTTAACACCCGATCGCTACGTGCGCACCGGACCGCAGCGGGCCCGAGGGGGGAGCCGGAACCGAGCGGCACAGCGCCCGCCCCGGTGCTCGGTCCCGGTGCTCGGTCCCGGTGCTCGGTCCCGGTG
>JASSUY010050910.1:0-27894 GCA_032466535.1 Forpus xanthops | reverse complement strand
GTGTTGACCAGCCAAGTGGCCTTTGGTAAATGTGTATCCCAATGTTTGAAAGTTCCACCACCCATTGCTCTCAATGTCATATAGAGCCTAGCACTTGGAAATGAATAGTAGAGAAATTCGAACTTGAGCAAGAAAGGATTTCCAGACACTGAAAATCATTTAGAATGAGCTGAAAAGTTTTAAGTAAAAATCGAAGTAACTTATGACTATGTTATTGCATTACAATTCATTAATACGACTGAGAAGTTATCATTCTTCTGTAAGGTAAATTCCAGTTTTGTTTCGTTAGGGGTAGAAGAAAGCCTACATGTACCACTAATTACTACAGCTTCCACTTCAGAAAACTCGTATGGAACGTTCCTCAGTCCAGGAGAAAAGATTACAGCTCTATCACATCATTAAAGAAAAAAAGAATGTCTCTATAAAAATACGTAGAGACACAATGAACTGTTGCACTGCACTTTCAGGAAAAGCTTATTCAGTCAAAACCTGCTCTTCATTTTTCAAGGTTTTTTTGTTCTCATTTATCAAAATTTAGACTGGAGAAACCCCAGCCTTGACCTGACTATTAGTTAAAGTTGTTTTTCTCTTTTTTCAACTACAGCTTTCATGATTTTTTCCCAACCTCCTTAAAAATCAGAATTGGCAATTACATGTGTCATGGTTTTCAACAGGAAACAACAAGAACGGCACCATCTGTTAAGCTGCAACGCCCATCTTAAACCAGGGCAGAGACAAGACATCACTGGAACCTTCACTCAACTTCATAGAAAGTTCTCCTGAACTGTCAGCAAAGTTTGAAGTAGGAAATTTCTCCTAGGAGCACCAAGTATTTGTCACATGTATTTCAAGCAAAATGCTTTAAGGAAGTGTTTATTTCAATTTTTTTTTTTTAAGTTTAATTTAATATATACACTGTGCTGACTGCTATGTAGGTATATAGGGGAAAATTATTCAGAAAGCATATCTAAGAAAAACTGTTGATCCACTAACAGTGTAGGCCAATGCAGAACTTGCTTAAGCTGTTGCTAATACACACTAATAAAATGAATTTCTGCTGAACTTTTGTATATTTTTTATGGCAGTACTTCTGTACACAGTAATGCAACTCAGCTGCTGATTCATTGCAACATGGCCACATACCATTTTCATGCAAATACTGAATAAATCCAGTTTGATGTAGTGCCCATATGGGTCAAACTCTACAAGTAGCATCAGCAAAGAAATTACAGCATTCAGCTTATCGTTCAAATTTACCATAGCATCCCACTATCACTAACACTAAGAAGCAGCAGTCACCTTTCAACAGAGAAATCTAGTAATAGAGGAATGATCACCTATTGGACCTTGGACTGTACTCACTGATTTAAAAGAACCTGTTGAATTTATGGGAGCATTTGTGCCAACACAGCTTGTGTGAAAAGGCCAATTAGGAATTGTTCCTTTCCACCTCAGCTGAGACAAGACAATGATACAGCAGCACTTTGACTCATCCTCTGAAGCAGATTCACAGTGCAGTAGTACACTCTCAGCAATGTTTCCAAGCACTATTTCCTGCATGGTAAGGCTAGCAACAATTCCACATAAAGCAACTCCCACTTTTCTCTCCACATCCTGTATAAGCTTGTGTGAGCAACTGCCTGCAAGCTGTACAATGAATTTGAACAATGAATACCCGAAGTTTGTCAAGGTTGAAAACAACCTGGTTTTGTATAGTCAATTTGCTCAGATGTTTCCGTTAGTCTAACTCACCGTATGATCCAAAAGCAGTTTTACAAGGATAACAAATGTGTTATACATCATGGGAAAGTAACCAGCACCTGAGATGCGTTGCTCGATCTGGATTTCTCTGCTGTGGTTATGCTATTAAAAATAAAACAAATAAAAACAAGGATTGAAAGCTTCTGTTAGTAAATTCTACTTTTTGTAGTGTTGAATCTTGTCAGCCTGTGTCCTTAAAAAAAATTAGTAGTGCTTACACAGTCAGCATTCAGTTGGGAAACTGAATTTCTCACTTCAACAGTTACACAAGTATCTCTAGACAGACCACGGGACCCAAACTCAAGCACTAGCCCAGTATTTCTTACAGCAACATAGCAAGAAGTCTAACAACTACAGGTGTGAGAAACCTGCTCAGCAATCAAAATTTTACACATGGAAATTAAGAAGCAAAGAGCCCTTTAATAGCAGCATGCTGGGTGAACCATCCATGGACAGAGGAGCACCCACACTCAACATATATATACCCACGTATGTATATATATATATATACACACACATGATATATACATATATACACGTTATATACTTTTCCAGGTTTTGCCTCCTGACTATGCCAGCCTTTCTCTGAGAAATAATATACATTTCCTGAAAACCCAAACCCCACCCCTCTGACAGCTCTCAGAGGGCCTCTGGTAGTCATGGGGAGGAAGGCTCCAAGTCTTCCTCATGAATGAACTTCCGAACTTTGCTTTTGGTGCATGCATTCAAGCCTTGCAGTTACATAAAAATTCCTTATCTGTACATAGATGTTTCTATGACCTTGCACTTACATAAAAACTCCTTATCTGTACACAGATGTTCCTATCACCTTGCAGTTACATAAACTCCTTATCCGTATACAGAGGTCCCTATCACCAACCGCAAACTCCCTTGGCTAGGACTCATGCCCTGGAACTCCACGCCTTACAGTCTTTCTGTTCTGCCTATAGCTCGCTCATAACAAAGCCTTCTATATTTTTCTCACGAAACCATAATTCACTCCCAGTACCGAGCTATCATGCTTACCTTTGAACATTGCTGCAGGGGTTTCTGCATGGACACAATCCATGCTAGCGCAGCTTTGAAACTGACAGTCACCTTGATTGCATTTATGGCTTTATCCTTCAGGATGCTACTACCACAGGAGCAACACATTTGGTCTGGCAACTATAGTCTCAGCAACATTTTCTTATCATTCCCAAAAAACCTCTTTTCATTTGACAACTCCCATAAAAATATCTATATTAAAAGGTACTCTGTGGTCTAACATCAGAGTACCACAAATTGTACCCCAAGTTCAAAATGAAAATCATAGTACGATACTTTGCACTGTTGCATGAACATCTAACCACTGCTCAGTCCTTCCTGTTTTAAATCCTGCACCTAATATCCTCTTATATATGAACAGCAAAAACTAATCCTGATTTCTGTTATGAAGTCACAGCCCAGAAATTACTTACCACCCCATACTGAAGAGTCTGATTGCTACAGTCCATCTGCCAGGCACATGATTCCTTTTCCAACTCTGTATTTAGTGGGACAACTTAGAATAAACACATCTATAACAATTTAATAAATATAAATATTTTATAATACCTAGTATAAAAATAATAATAGGCAAAGTTTGTCACAGGCAAACGACTACTCTTACACAAGACAACTGAACCAAAAATATCAGTTGATAATGTGCCACAAGGATGATCAGGGGACTGAAGCACATCCCACATGAAGACAGGCTGAGAAAGTTGGGGTTGTTCAGCCTGGAGAAGAGTAGGCTGTGTGGAGACCTCATAGCAGCCTTCCAGTATCTGAAGGGGGGCTATAGGGAAGCTGGGAAGAAACTGCTCATGGGGACTATAGTGATAAAACAAGAGGTAATGGGTTAAAACTTAAGCAGTGGAAGTTTAGATTGGATATGAGGAGGAAGCTCTTTACTGTTAGGGTAGAGAGGCACCGGAATGGGTTGCCCAGGGAAGCTGTGAATGTTCCATCCTTGGCAGTGTTCGAGGCCAGGCTGGACAAAGCCTCGGGTGACATGGTTTAGTGTAAGGCATCCCTGCCCATGGCAGGGGGGTTGGAACTAGATGATCTTAAGGTCCTTTCCAACCCTAACTATTCTATTACTCTACGCAGCAACAGGAAACTGGCACAATATTTTGACAATGAGGATTTCAAGAAACATTAAAAACACTGAAGTAATGCTGAAGTCCAAGGTTACAACTTTTTCTATTGAAATATTATGCAGACTACTAGCTCTTCATTCAATTCATGCTTGTCTGCATTTTGTTTTTTCAAAAATAATTGAATCTAATCACATTTTAGCCAAAACTACACATTGTCCTCAGCAAAACATCTGCCTAATCAAAAAATATGACTGAAGAGACTTATAAACCTTAGATGTAGGTAAGCTCCCTTCTGACCTTCCCTCATCTCCTTATGAAATTGAATATTTTAAAGCCAAATTTGACCTGAAAACTTCTTCACAGTGAATAAAATTCTGCTATTCTAAAATAGCATTCATCACAACCATATAATTCTTAAATATTTAATAACCCAACATGCACTAAAAGAAACCAAAAGCCTGAAATCATTAGATTTCCGAGCACAAGAAATAAAGCAGAGATGAACATTTCTCTGCAAGTGTAATTCCAAAGTCCTTTCACATCAGGATCTAAAGACTGTCAGCTTGCTTGCTCGGCTACTGTATATTAAATAAGCATATAATGAAACCACTGGGTTTGATTCCCTGAGATGCAAAAGATCATGAGTACCTAAAAAAAAGAAAAATTCATTAATTTTATATACAAATAAAATATAAGGAAGTGGTAAGCATCAGGAACAGCATCAAAAAGAAAAAATACTGACAGCAGAAAATGAAAAAAATCCAGCAACTGAAGTGATCTCTTAGAAATATAGTAATACATAAATGCTATTTAAGAGCTAGTTCCAAATTCAAGCCCACTTTGAAATAGTGTACATCTTAATAGTTCAGTGAATCATTACATTATTTTTATTACAGATTAACAGCTAAAACAGAGTAACTGGCAGAAGCCATCTTGAAAGATATGGAAAAGCAAAGAGGAGCAGGAAAGTCCACTACGGCAGCTGACTTGAACAAAGAAACCATAACAAAGGAAAATGAAGTTCAAAAGCAGCATTAGCTGTTTGGTCTGTTCATGAAAACTTGCTTTTTCAAACTCTACTTGGTCTGTAACACCATTCCAGATACAAGAAATAAGAGGAAAAAGAAATTTCTAATTACTGCAGTGAAAAGGAGGCTGGTTAACGAAGCAACAGCAAAGAACAAAGTAAGTAAAACTGCATATCCATGAAAGTACTCATGAAATTTGCAATGTTAACCTCCTGTACTTCACCTGAAGTCAAGGGAAACAAGAAAGATAGAAAAATCAACCTTCAATACATTGTGCTGTCTAGCCACAGGATTTCTTAGGTCAACAGTATCAACTTTTTGGGGTGGATGTTATTTTTCATAACAAAGAGCACTCAAACCTGTTCCCTTCTTGACTCTGTAACCCCTGAAACCTATCCATGTACCTTGCTCTGAATGTAATCCCAGCCCTCCCACTATGATACATTTCCCTGAGGTATTACACTCTGCTGAACCCCCATTTTGGGACCTTTTATAGTATGGGATTCCTTCTCACAATTCAAGCACTTGCTCAGCAGTACTCTTTTTAACCAGAAACCTCTTCTATCTGTTCCTTGAAATGATACAAGTAACACTGTCTTGAACTTTAAACTAGGGGAGGGGGGATTAAGCTCAATCAAGGACTGCGGCACAAGATAGTTCAACAGCTGAGTCACTGGCTTTTGAGAGAATAAGCAAATTTCAACTGCATACTCAGCAGTAACACCATATCAAAATAGCAAGTGATGAGTTAGTCAGAAATAGGACTAGATCCAGCTCACAGATACAACCAAACACACAAGGGAATCAAGTTCAACTAACAGAAGTTTCATTTTTATTAGTAAATCTTTCTAAATGTTGAAAATTATGAAGCCTCTTCTCATATAACCCTATTTTATTGTCACTTTGCGTACATTATAGTCTGTAACAAGATAACCTAACACTCAGAAGTGAAGGGCTTCAGGTACTATCACTGAGTATTTATGACAGTATTCAGAATTATCCTGTAGCTTCAGGGACAATCATATTTCCCCTTATGCAGACTCAACCACCCAAAGGAAGACAGCAGGCATTTTATCGCCAAATAAACAAAATCCCGATCTGGTTAGGCCTTACTTTAATAAAAAAAAAGAAAAATCCAATTACACACATTTTAACATTGCACTCAGAAAACATGAGTTAGAACCTACAAGGATGCATAAAGAACACATTGTGCCAAACATGTCTGACAGTTTTATTTGATAAATTACTGGTGTAGCAGAGAAAGACAAGAAGAAAGAACACAATTTATTCAGACTTTCTTTAAAGCATCTGTCTTCCCCTACAGATTATGGAAATAGAGTGACAAAAATATTTAGCCCTGGAAGGATAATTTAAATGTAAGTGCAAAGAAACTACAGGAAGGCAAACAAGACATTTAAGCTATTATTAGAAGGAAGAAAAGAAAATATAGATGATACTGGTCAGCCTAAGTTCCACTTAAAAACAGTTAATCTCAATGCACAAAAATAAAGCAGTGCCTATTACTACTAATTTGTATTTCAAATCATTCTAGTACGAGAATTTGAGCTACAGAAGTAGACAACCATTTTCTTGCAGACTTCAAAGATGAAGATTTGGGCCTCTGTAATAAACATTACTACTTGCCTGAATCTGTTAATATATACATTAACTACATCCTACTCATAAATCAGTTGACAAGGTTGAAAATCAGCAATATTTTTACCTTCTGCTGAAATTAACAGTTATAAATACATGAACTTGTATAAATAAATGTAATTGACAAAGCTGCAGACACTGGAGAAGAAAAAATTACTTGCATAAAATTGAGTAGTTCTATTTACTGCAAATACACAGAAGGATTCCTGTGACAGATGACAAAACGAATATGAGAGGATTACACACTAACTACAAGAAAGCAAACCCTATGAAGTACATACAAAGTTGGAATATGCCAGGCAAGTGGGTAATCCCATGCTCATCACTCAGTCACACGTTTCCAATATCACCTCTATGTCTTCCTATTGCCCCAACATGTAAAAATACTACCTTATTAGTAAAGTCAAAGGAAACTGAAAGCCTACAACTCAAAAGCTGACAAACCAAAATATTTCACTATTACTACAGCCTCAGTTTAACAAAATCTTCTCCCTGCACTCAGAGACTGAGACATAAACCACAATTAAAACAAAATTATAACACATTCAACACAAACATCCAGGAAAAAAAATGGACTCAACTAAAACACCAAATAAAACCAAGTAGACTCCATAGCTTTTATATACTGCTGCCTTAATTCTTCTAAATTTTTTCAAGCATATAATATTAATTAAATTAGTATTATTATATACAGCATATTTTGAAGATTTAATTAGAGAAACAGAAACGCCCACATTGACTGAAACTAGCAATGTTTCTGCCCAAACATCTTAACAATGGAAAAAAAACATAAGCTGAAAGAAATAGAGCTACAGGTTTCATCTTGAGTGGCAGAACTGATAAGTGAACCGAGTTCAGCTTTCAGCAGCACATACTGTACTATTAAAACAGAAAAAAGCAGAGGTTGTGTGCAAAATTTCTTTTCAACACACTGAATGTAACTTTTAAAGACAGAAACGGTTCCACAGCTGTCATTCAAAGATTTAATACTACTCAGAGTATCTAAAAATGCATTTGAAGGGAAATACGAAAGCAGGTTATGAAATCAGGGGGCCTACTACTTACTGGAGATAAGAGGTACCTTGGCCTGAGGAAAAAGGCAAAGTTTTCCATCAGGCATTTCAGAGATTCAAATTAAGCAGTCAAGATCATTGCATATGCTCTGGAATGCCTTATTTGAATCACCAACATTGAACAATTAACTCAGAAAACTGCTTACAGATTACATGTTCTGTGCAATTATTTTTTGAACTGAACTTCACATTTCGTTTTAAGAACGTTTTAACTTGCATTAAACCACACCAAAATAATGTTAAACCCTCAGCTGCTTTTAATCTCCAGCTTTCATCTGAACACCCAAGCTCCCATTTTCAGTTCTAGCCTAGAAACAACAACATGACTACTTTTCTAGATCTCCATCTTGATTTTACTCATTTCTTAAGTGACTTACTACGAATCTACAAAATTAATCCGCTCCTTGGACACAAGCTACCGCTAGAAAAATGCAGGTACACGTATATGGGGACTGTCCCCCAGTCTCCCCAGGTTCAGCTAAAATCCCTTATGAAATAAGGGCACCAAATTAATCATTTGGACGTAGTGTGTAAGGCGCTGAAGTGATTTTAAGCGTTACTACTTTATACGCAGATTTCAATCCGAGCTATCGGCCGGAGATCCTAACACAGATCATTGCAATTACTGCTTTCGGTCTGCTAGGGCAGGAATGTGAGAACGATTTGCTTCAACGCACTGCATTTCTGCGCAGAAAGCGGGCTCCCCCCTTTCCCATACATCACTGAGTTGTACAAGGTAACGCTGCGCGGAGAAGATGGAAAAACATTAACACGCAACGTGCCGCCCCCCGCACAGTTAAACGCAAGCCCAAGCGAAGGGAGAAGGCCAAGCCATCCCAGTGAATTAAACACGTGGATCATCGCGTAGTGCTCCTCGAACAGCTTTCCAACACCCAGCCCGGAAGAACAGGAGGAAAGGACAGCGTGCTGGCACCAGAGAGGAGAACACGGCAACCGCGGGAAGCGAGACAGGCGGAAGCACGTCACGTCACGTTCCGCCCCACTCTGCTCCGCAACCGCCTCCGCCTCCTCAAAGGACAGCGGGAAAGAAAGGGAGAGCGGAAAATAACACAAAATGGAGACTTACGCCCCCTCTCCTAACACGCATGCGTCGCGCCGGCGGGAAGGGACGTGCTGCAGCGCCCGGACCCCTCGCCGCTTTAGCAATGGCGGCGGGGCGGGCCGTCCGCATGCCCTCCTGCTGAGGAGGCGTGTCGCAGGAGCCTGTGGCTGACCGGCTGTGTTCCTCGGCTCTCAGCGGGAAGTGCGGTGCTCATTTACTTTGCGTGTGTGCATAAAACCCTTATTCAGCCCTCCTCAGATCGCAGCCTTTAAGAGGCAAAGCACAGCTGATGAGGTGAGGAGAATATGTGGGCTTCTGTTGAGGCGCTTTTTGAGCAGTGCCTATATTCAACTGTGTACAAGGTTAACCGACAGGGAAGCATCCCGCAAGCTGTGTAGCTGCCACCCTTGGATCAGCATTACAAGTAGGCCACACTGTTGTAAATAGGGAAAATAGCATCACAGAGCCTCTCTCGTTTTTGTGCTGTTGCCCGAGGTATCTTTTTGCCCTACACTGGAGTCAGAGTTGCAACACTACCATCAATACCTTTCATATTGTTTTCATTTTTAGTTTCTATGCAGTGACTGATTTTATTGCTCCCTGCCTCAGTGCAGGTAATGTTCCTGTTGAATTGTCTGGCACAGACATGGGCATTAAGCTCAGCCCAGGTCCAGAATCAAACACAGCCCCATGGAACAGTGGCCACCTTCCTGAGCAGTACACGCTGTGATGAGCTTCTACCATCATGCATTTCTCCCTTCACCTTATTCCTAAAGGGAAAAGCATATTTATTAGCTTGATCTAGGCCCGCTGGACTTTTTTTTTTTTTAGTGAAGACAAGGTCTTAGAGTAGAAAGGCAGGTTTCTAGAGGGCCTTTGGTTTGTAAGAGAGTTCACTGAGAGTCTGGTGTTTAAGAATGTTCTCTTATAGAGCTACTTCTCTGCATATCCACCATAGAGGAATGAAGTTGCTGAACATTACTATTATGACAGTGCTTCAGGCAATCGGATATGCTGGGCTCAAGCCCAAACCTAGAACTTTATTTTATATTGTAAGGGAAATGAGTATAACAAGTGGAAGACAGGTTTGATGTATTTGCTGGAGCCATACCACTGACAATTAATGCAAGGCACTCTTCTTATTGCCGTGCTAATGAACACTGTCACAAATAGTGACCAATACTGCAAATACCATAACTTGTCCTGTACTCTCACACTGGCAACATTGGTGTCACCAACCCATGAATGTGGTATTGTCATTACTTAATGCCAACAAAGAGCCAAGATGCCATTGCCATGGATAATACCTTGGTATCTGTACTTTTACGGTTGAGTCCCTGCCTAATCCCTTCAAAATCACTCCACGATGAAGTGACAGCATTGATTCCCCTGGTGTTACACATTTTGCCAGCCCTTTGTGACAGTGCACAATGACAGCTCCCTTGTGTCAGTTGCCTGTGAAGCTACCCTGGATGTGTCCGTTTGACAATGTATACACATGTCTGCCAGGATTATGCAATTGATAATCCAGTACTGGCAGCTCTCCCTATATCCAACTTGATCCTGAGAAAGATACTGAGTGCTCATTTTGTTTACCAAAGCAAATACAGTATGTACAATTCCCTTACCTGGTACAAGTGAAATATTTTGCTATCCAGTGTCACTTTCCTATACTTCTTACTGATTATTTTCTGCAGTTGCACTCTGAATGGCAGACAGACATTTCCCTCAAACTACCATGCATTGCAAATGCTAATTTCTGTGTAGTCAATTTTGAGTTTCTAAGGATTGTTTTGTACTTCCTGAAATTCTAGCATGAAGTTCCAGTGTCTTTAATGTCATTATAGTTATGTGTTGATTTCATTACCTTGCACTGATTTGGTAGTTTTCCTTCTTCTCTGGTTGCTGTTACTCAACTATCTTTTTTTTTTACTATATATATATATAAATTAATATAGCACACAAATAGAAGCAACTGTTTCTGCAAATCAACCCAATTTGAAGGCAATGAAACATGTCTCTTTAACAGCCTCATCTGCATCACCTTGTTGCCTTTAAGTTACGTGATTTTTCTGGTCATCACTCTGTAATGATCTTACTTTTTCCTTATGACATGTTTTTTACACTAGCAAAAGCAAAGGCAATCAGACTTCTGTGTAGACACTTTCATTGCCATTTGCAGATGGAACTCCATTCAAATCAAGGGTTACTGCATGAGGTGACGTGCTTATCTCACCCTGATGAGAATATACTCATTTATCCTTTTATGTGTGTTGTCCCTCGTATACTAAGCATTTTAAAACAGTATTTAAAAAGATTCCCTCTTTTGAGGTTTCCTAACAAAGATAAACAGTAAGACTGTTTTGTTGTCCTAGGTACAGGCTTGTGATACTGTGAAAACGAACAACACACTGAAGTATCTGCTGAAAAGAATTGAGACTTAAGTAAAGCAGAACATTAGAAAATCTGCTTAGATATGTCAGAAAGTTTTAAAACCAGCAACAAAGAAACCCATCCTGAATGTTATTCAGCACTGTTGAAAATAAACTGCAAATCCTAGTATCTTAGCTAGTCATAATTCTCCTGTTCTGATGTTGCAACTATTGTCTGTAACCAGACAATTATGTGCTACATAAATACCTGCAGCTACTAAACAATGTAAAAAGCACATGAAGAGGTGGGCTGCTGCTAAAGCAGAAACCTTTACTTACCAAAAATATAGACGTAATGTTCTGTTATTAACAGAAAAAAACAGATGCGATACATAAGCAAAAGTGAAGTGTGTTTCTAGTTAATCTGCTTCTAACTTTCAGATGAGCATGAAATCTTATGAAGAAAAGCTGGGTAGAGATCCCTGGAAAACATTCTTTAGGTCACCTCTGCTTGCTTGTTCAATGGGGCTGTTCACTTTGCTGCTTTATGCTGAGCTGCTTTATACTTATACCTTTATAGTTTTTTGGGTTTTTTTTTGGTTTTTTTTTTTTCTCCTTAGAATCCTGGCCAGGAACAGGAGCCCTTAGTAACTTGTCTTTGCCAACCTCACAGTTTCGCTAAGTCAAGTCCTTACAAAGGCTGTAAAGTGACACATGAGAGTCTGGCTGGCTCTGTGATACATGGGAATTGTAGTTTATTTTCTAATGAATATTGTGGTTTCCATTATGAAACTATTTTTATCTTAAATCACAGGTCCTAGAACTGTTATGTATATAGCATATACTTTCAAACAAACTTTCTTCTGCCTTTTCCCCCTCATATATGTTATGTATCCAAGAAGCAGGAACACAGTAGTTCTGAAGAAGTAACCATGGTATCAGTAGAGTCAAATCTTGCAGTTTTGTCATCGTTCATATAACAAGATGTTTCTTCTTATGGTCTGTTTCTGCTAGGTACTGTGTTTCTTTTTTACTGTTGGAAATTATATTATTCACAATCCTCAAACATCTGTGAGAAGACAAACCTTAGTGCACAGCCATCAGGAAAACCACACAGCATCAGAGGACTTTTGTAACAAGTTTTAATTGTTTTCCTTTTTTAGTATTCAGTCCTAAAGCTGTCTTTTGTTGATTTTATTTAGATGTAATCTAGATCATACACTGTGCTGGATTACCGCCATTTTAAGGAGTATTAATACAGTTTTAAGCATTAATACGGTTTCATGGCTACTTCATTGTTACTGTGGTGCAGGTTTGCTCTCACCAAGTATTTTCTTGAAGCCACAATGTATTATCCACTAGTTAAACTCAGCAACTACTTCTTTAAGGCCAATTGGCTGTTTCTTCTAAGACTGTATTAGTCATTTATCTTTTCCTCAAAACTGGGCACAGTATTCATGTTTTTGGCAGAGTAACAATGATACTGCATCTAACCAAAACAGCCCCTTCTGTGAAGCCAGTCATTAATTCCTCCCTGGTAGCTTGTCATCACCAGATGTCTGCTGAGTTTACACCCTGTGCATTTCCCATGACTGCACCCACACGGCATCCACAAATGATTCTGTATTTTCAATAACAGCACCACATCCTTTTATGAACCTTCCCCTTCTCTACCTCAGCAGCTGCAGCTGCTGACCGCAGAACTACAGCCTCACTTCATGTTGTGTGTTATACCTTTCCCTTGACTGAAAGAATCTACAAAGAGCACAAGAGTATAGTATTACCTTTACTTTAAGGATAGAGTTTCATCACTTTAAATTTTAGTGCATGGATTTTGCAGAGAAAGCAGGAGAAGTATTTTACATCCAACTGAGAAAAACATTTCCAGTTTCATATCAGCAAGTAGAGTACAAAACGTTTTTGTTTCTCATAAGAAGCACTGGCAATGAAGTCTAACCCTGCCAATAACAAAGCATATCCGAAGGAGGACTCACATTTATATGTAAGCTTGAGGAAAAGCATAAGCACATTTTCCTCCAGAAATCTGCACTCACTGTACATGATCACCAGCAGTAGATGCAATTAGCTGTGTCCAATTTACATTTTGAGCACAAAGGACAAGCTTTCACAGTGTGCTTAATACAGTCAACACAACAAACTGGCTTTTCTGAGCACAATGCACGGTTCTCAGTTCAATGGGAAAATACAAAATATATGTGCAAGGTATAATTACAGCATGTTACAAATAACATTTCAAAAGGATAATTGAAACAGCACTTATTTCTTGAAAAAAGAAGCTGGTTAATCAATGTAGGTTCATAGATGTATGTCATAGCATGCAATACAAAAAATATGTAAACACCAATTTTCAAATCAGCACAGCTTGAGAACTTGAATTCAGATTTTAGGAACAGCCCTTCAGCTAGCTGGTAAAGATGAAGGAAAAAATTGAGGATCTGTTAATATTTTTCCAACTTATTTGGGGTCTTTCTTTCGTCTGTTATTTTACTTGCTCACTGTGGCCATTGAGACAAGTAGGAAAACAGCCAATTTAGTCAGAAAACTTTGCAACATAGCAGGGAGTCTCATTTGTCATCACATGTGACAGCAGCTGTCTCCATCAAGAATGAAGTTAATCAGTACAGACTAAATTAGGTAATTCTTTAGATGGTTAACAATGTACTTGGAATGAGCAAAGACTAATCTTTGTCTCCTGATACTGGGAAACTTCTCTTTTAAATATGCCAGTTTTGTTGTTTGAAACTAGAGCAAGGGAGTTCTTTAATGTATTTTTTACACAAATATTTCTGATAACAAGATACTCGGTTTACACAAGGCATGCAAAGTTTTATAATTGTTATAAGAGCCGTATCCAGGCTCAGGTTTCCTTCACCTTTCTTCAGCGTCTTACATTCTATCCTTGATTATTTCAAACACTTGCCTAAGTTTCTTAAGTAGGTCAAATCTGAGAATTGTAGGAAACAAAAAATATAAGACCTTGGGAGAATGTTTCTTCACATAAAAAAACTGGAAAATACTATTCTGAGTTGGTGTGCTGAACACTTAGCCAGTAAATTGATAAAGATACTGAACATCACACAAATTTGTCCCCTCCCCAACCTCTGAACTAAGTAAAGCAGCATGTGAGCTATTCAGGAATCTTCTCATATATGAATTTTTTTCAACCTTGAGAACATTTAGGACCTTTTTAAGCCTGCAGTTTTGTCAATTTGCACAATGTCCCTTGCCTGAAAACGCAGATTGATGATGTGGTTTAAATCTTCTGCATGGACATAAATGAAGGAAGAAATTGGCTGTGTAAACTTTATGCCTCTTCTCTATGTGTTTATTATAGAACTTATATGTAAAGCAGGTAACAAAACAGGAAAAAAACTGACCTATTCTGTAAAGTATAAGAGTTATGTATTTGGAACTCTGGCCTACAGACGTAGAAAGTTTAGGTTTCTCCCAGTTTGTATCACATACTCCATCCTCAAAAGATCTGGACTGGATGAACTTGATACTGTAAAGAAAAAAAGAAATGTGGTATGCAGAAAGAAGAGCTGATGCATGTCAGCCTTCAATTTTGGGAAGAAAGCACATCTCAGAAGGCTGTTTCATAATTCCAAGAATGATACAAAAATAGGGAAAATAAAGGCTACTACTGATATGCTAGCTTAAGGGAAAGCCTATCAGTTAATCATATCATTAAATGACTTTGCTAATGGTATAATATATATACAGTATATATACTGTAGGCATGCTGTTTTCTCAGAATGCTGCTTGCCTGAGTGGACAGAGAGCCTGTTCCAAAGATACCATGTGATGAATACCCTCAGAGACTGTTAGAGGATGATACCTAGAGTATCAGTCAAAGACTGAAAAAGAAATGGGTTTGTACATAAAGATTTCAGTATTTATGATCACAGTCATTGCCTCCTTCTGAAAACAATACTAAAGATTTTCAGTCTGAGGTCTTTTTTAATTCTTTCTTCAAGGCTTGAAAAAAAACGGTGGTAGGTGATGCCTTTTTAACTAAAGGTGAGACAAAAACCTGAAGCAAAATCATTCTAATATAAAAAGAACCAGATCTTTATCACAAAAAAAGAAAGCAAGGAAGCTCTCATGTACTACAGAAAACTCGTTTAACCTTCAAAATCTGATAGGCAGTTTTGTGAGGATCCACAGCAACTAAAATACATATTGCAACAATTAAATAATGAAGTAAAGGTTGGGCAGCCCATATGTTATCTTCAAAAGTTGTCGAAAAATGAATGGGAATATTAATGCTATCAAAGACATACATCAAAGTGGGGTAGTTTTGCAAATCAGTGGAAAATTATTTTTGTTTTGGCACTTGGCACGACATGGCTTATCAAAAGAAATGAGATGTTTTCAAAATGTACCAAAGATACTACTTATAATGTATTGTGCTTTACTAGGGAGGAAGAAATAGAAAACAAGAAAGTCACAAGATACTGGCAGTACTTACAGGACCTTAGGTAAGCACTGTTAAAATCTTTGTTCTTTTGCAAGCAGCTCTAGTCTTCACATACAAGCTCTGTGGGTTTACAGAACTTAAATAAAATTTAAGATTTCGTATGTGAAGATTTCATCTTGATAAGCATCAAATTATATTTTCTTCCTGAAAATTCTGCAACTTGATTTAAGGCTCTGTTTTATGTAGAAAAATGCTCTAAATTTCTCTTGTAAGCATTTCCCGGGAAGTAGCAAAATCAGCAATAGGTTTGCTCAAATGTATTTTAAATTTACTGATGGACTAATGTTGAAGAACTACTCATAGCTATAAATTTACTTTCAGTCAGTAATTTGTATAACATTTCCATGTCAGTGACACAATGTCATATAAGGATGTCTTTCCTCAATCACATAAACCTGATTTAAATCAGTTATTGTTTTAATCAAGTTCTGTTGGCCCAACTTAGAGCTTGTCCTTTGAATGCATAAATTACCTGATGGAAATTTACCTTGAGAACAGTATGATAAAGTATCAACAAACATGTTACTCATCCTTTGACAACTCTTAGTGATTGTGAAAACTGTTGTGGTAAAAACAGCTGTGTCAGCACCTACTAAAATGCAGTTCCAATCTGGCTTTACCAGACCACAAAGAACTGAGAAAGCTGGAGAGCTTCCACCCCCCTCATAGCTTAAATGTTTCATGTTTTTTATTTATGTTCCAATTTTAGTAGGTAATAAATATTCCAATATATTTACATTTCTTTTTCCCTTGGTTTCTCTGGTGATTTCTTTTTGCAAGGTAGTGAGAGGTTTGATAATGCCTATAGGTTTTGTAACCTGTATATGCACATACATTCCTTTGTGAGCATGCACAGAGTCAACAATGGAAAGATGCTAGAAAAAACAGTAATGAGTCTTAAACAGTAGTAAAGTACTGTCTCATAGTCGTTTTTATTACAGCATATTCTGACCTTGAACTGATATTATTACTGTAATTTTTGGTAAAGGGGAGTGTTTCAAACTACTTTTTCTCAAGATTGTTCTGAGAGGTTGCAAGGAGAGTTGCATCTTGCGGGCTTCATCTGGGGATGAAGGAGTCCACAGAATAGCGCAGCCTCTCCCTTGTCACGCATCATTCTATCTATACCAGGTAAAATGGGAAGCAGTAGTCCTCCTTTTCCTATGAGCCAAGTTGTTGTCCCTGTGATCTGTATCAGGGCATCACTGCTGTGAGGGAAGAGTGAGCCTGGGCAATAGGTATACCACTTTTGATTTGTTTGAGATGTTAAGTAGTTTTAATGATATTAATAACAGTTTTGGTAGTATGTCTGCTTATTTAGACTTGGGAGTTTTAGTAAAGCGTGTAAGACCCTGTTTTACATTTCTTTCAATAAGAAACCTGTGGAGTTTTGCATAGGTGTTCCCTGATTAATATGAGGCCATGAACAGTTTTCTCTGTTAACATATGGTTCTCACATCTGGCATTAATCTGGGAATGCAGTTGAAGAAGCATGGCCCTGTGCGAAGGCAGACAAAAATTCATAGTCAATGTTGCAGTCTCAGAACAGACTTTTCACATTATTCCCACCTACATGACTCCTTTGGGGAAAGGAAAGAATTTCAAACTGGGGTACCAGCACAAGTGCCTCCATTGCTGCTTGGAGAGACGGAGGATCTAAAGGTATGTGGTTTTATTGATGATTTACAGTAATTAACCATAGGCTGCCACTCTGCTTTTTCTTTCATCAGCATTCTGTGGCCATGTCCTTTCTCCCTAGAAATTACCTGCAAGTGAGCTGAGCCAACTGAAACTAACCTTCCAAAAATACAAGCTGCTGAAATTAATCAAAAGCTGTATTGCTAAATTCAAGAGGAAGACCAAGATATTTGAGGTTTCAGTTCAGTCCTTAATAAGCTTTCTGACTGGATTCATTATGAAGTCACTCATCTTCTAGAACATAATGATTCAGTAGAGAAATTCACAGGTTTTTAAATTGTTTTGCTTTCATACTCTTTGCATAAAAAGATTAGAGTGCAAAGCAAAACTGCACAGCTATCAGAGGAAACTTTGAAGCAAAGCAAAATTAACATGTGAAGCAAGTAGAGAACTACAGAGAAAAAGGGTGCTACTCCAGAAACATATAGTAGTATTAAGATCCTGTAGCTGGCAAGACAGCAAGCCTAGACTGATGGCCAATAGAATGGCAACAAAACCATTCAGATAAATTCCAGTCTCGCAGACATTAGGCCACATGGGACCATTTAAATGCAATGTAGTGTTCTTGCCTAAATAAGTGGTGGGAAAAAATATTTCTTTTCTTTTGATAGAGGGGAATATTATATTTGGTAGAGGAGAATGGCTAAAAGCTGTAAGCAGAATTTTAACCTAGAATGGCATTTCTGCTCAGGCATTGAGTAGGCAAAAAGGCTTGTTGTAGCTGGTCTATTTTATGATTCCTGTAAGATGGGGAAGGATTCTGTAGTCCTCACTCATTCCTCTGCCACGCTCTGAGATGCACAGGTAGGTACTCTCTGCTTGAAAGAGAAGTAGCATGTAGTTTGATCTGGTAACACACGATGCGCTGGGTATCATAGGAATAGAATCATAGAATCAACTAGGTTGGAAAAGACCTTTAAGACCATCGAGTCCAACCATTAGCCCAGCACTGCCAAGATCACCACTAAACCACATTACTGAGGGCCTCATCTACACAGGTTTTGAACACTTCCAGGGACGGTGATTCTACTGCTACACTGGGCAGCCTGTTCCAATGCCTGACCAACGTCTCTGTAAAGAACTATTTCCCAGTCTTCAGTCTTAGACATCCCCTGGCACAGCTTGGGGACGTTTCCTCTTGTCCAGTCGCTTGTTACTTGAGAGAAGAGACTGGCCCCACCTCACAACCTCCTGTCAGGCAGTTGTAGAGAGCAATGAGGACCTCCCTGAGCCTTCTCTTCTCCAGACTAAACACCTCCAGTTCCCTCAGCCGTTCCTCATAAGGCTTATTCTTCAGCCCCTTCACCAGCTCCATTGCCCTTTTCTGGACCTGCTCCAGCATCTCGATGTCTCTCTCGTAGTGACGGGTCCGGAATTGAGCGCAGGACTTGATGTGCAGCCTCACCAGTGCCCAGTAGAGGGGGACGATCACTACCCTGGCCGTGCTGGCCACGCTGTTTCCGATATAAGGCAGGATGCAGAGTAGGATATGTAGAAATTCAGTTAAAAAGCTGTCTTGAAGCTAGTGTTCAAATGAATGCAGCACTACCCTTGGGCACTGAGAAGAAATCATAAGGAACTTATTTAGCTGAAAAAGAAAGTTCCCGTATGTTTTCCTAATACCTGTTTTCTGTCTTCTACCCTTTTCTATGGTCTGTCTCTCTCCATTGGGAGCAAAATCTAGCTGTGGCTGCTGTAAAATTTGTATGTGATGTTTAATAAATGGCTCTTGGTTTCAGCCTCTTTCTATAAGATGTCATTTGAATTTTAATATATTTAGCGTTAAATATAAGGCCTATCCCTGTTTATTTTCCCTGTTACAAAAAGTGCAGACATACTACTTGAATGCTATGAAGGATTGTACATGAAGAATACTAAGACACATAAATCTCCATTTTACGAAGAAGCTGCTTTAAAACAAAATTGGAATGATCACTACTGATTTTGTGACAGGATTCTTTACTTAAATTTCTTACATAGCAACTATCGGTGTGATAACTCCCCATGGTTAAGTACACAAAAGCAAGATTAGAATGATAGGTTTGATTTTTGCCTGTACAGGCAGTAGCTGAGATGATCATTTCATATATAATATTAAATGGTTAGAGCCAACTGAAATTGTTTTTATTTGGCTTCAGCATGGCCTCTGACTGAGGGTCAGAGGAATAAATTTAATCTGAATTTTTAGCTTAACTTCAAGTTCAGTTTTTTTAGATTTCTTTTGTGCGTAGAGCACACAGAAGCCCATTAAAGTATGTATCACAGCTCACTTTAGAAAATTACCTTTGCCTGAAATATCCAGTATGGTCACCCATGACTTAGAAAAGCTTGAAGAATTTCACACAGAAAGGAAATTTCCATCATCTTGCACAACAGGGGGCATGCTGTGTGCAGTATTGAGCTGGACATAACAGCTCAAATGCTATGTGGATTTTAACTTTGAAGTCAATACTGTTTCTGTAATCAAACATCAATAGTATTAAATAACAGAGAACTGCTACCATGGTGAAATATTCCACTAACAAACACACAGTAAATATGGTGCATATTTAATATTCAATAAGATACGTGTCTGCAAGGGATGTTCTTTTAAGAATTCATCAGGTTCTCCTCTCTGCATAACAATGAGCCATCCTACTTTTCAGAGACATGGACTTGCAGAGAAGAAGCAATGGTCCAGAACCAGAGCACAGTTCTTTTTATCAGTGGTTTTAAACATTATACTCTAACAAAGAACCTGTGATATGGACAAAGTAACACCCAGTACTTAAAGGCATCATTCTGTTCCACTCCCTCCTCTTGCAGGAACAGAGAGCTTCTGGTAGCTGGTGGGCTTGAAATTCAATTCACTCTACCCAGCATAGATTACTGGTACTGTTGTACTAATGTAAAACCAGAAAATGCAAGCTGTGAAGCAAGCCTCTTCTGATACCATAGCAGATGTAATACAGGACCTTTAGCTGACACATTCATGTACTTGATGGTGTTTGGTGACTGTATCATATAAATGGTTGAAAGAAGCAAACTCTGAGTCCTCATTGTATTTACTTGCTATTACACTTGGTAGGTCATAGTAATGCATTGCCACACCAGAGACAGAGCTGTGCAACAATGGAGAAGAGGTGGCAATGCAGTTAATTTTTCATATGTTAATATGTTTCGTATTTGTTAATGCTGATGGCCATATTTGTTGATTTACTTAAATATCACTGACACTTTGTAACAAACCTATAGTAAATATTTAGGGATCTTCATTTGATATTTAGATAATCTATTACTTTAGTTATTCTTGGTAGATAAAGGGCTTTTACATACTTACAAAAGAAAACGAACAAATTGGAAAGTGTCCTGCTGGCACATGAACAGTTGGGAAAGGATATAGACAGTACATCCTTAAACTTTTGTATTTATTTCCATGCTATAAATTGGCTAGGATATTTTATTCAATGCAAACACTGGCAAGAGATGAATATAAACAAAATTATCCCAGATGAGTAGCTCCAGCTCGTTGTTATGACCATTTCTCATGCAACTGCCTATTTTAGTAGTTGATCAATTGCTCCTATTCCTGACTTGAAAGTATCAGTTTCTTTTCTGTGAAGGTTCTCACAAGCCAAGAGTGGCAGTGGGAAATTGTATAGTATGATGATATAAACTATATAAAAAAATCATGGGTTTGAGGATAAATCTTTTATTCATAACCATAATTTTCATGCTATTGCATCTCTATTTATCAGCCTTCATCGCATGTCAGTTTTCACGTTCATTCTTTTGGCACTGTAGCTTCTAGCAGCTTAGCCAATAAGGCAGATACTCAAGATCTCTATCCAAACATGCATTTTCTAGAACATAAGGTAAACCAGATGGAAAATGAATGATAAAAGTACAGTGATCACCATCCATATTAATAATCTATAAAAATGGACTCTTTGAAATGTAGTCTACATATAGTCCTTTTATGTAGTATATGAAAGTCTTCTTTTATTTATCATTATTGATCCTGAACAAAATAGTTAAGAAAATAGCTTTTACAATAAAAAAGCTACAGCTGGACCCATGATATTTCCAACAAACTTTGGTATCTGTGCACTTAGTACAGTCTGTTTTTTCCATGTTAACCTAAAATTTTTACAAATTCGAAAGTTCTGTCGATCTGGCAATTAGAAATAGCCCAAATGACTTGGAAAAGTCCTTTCTTGTTGTATCTGTGGAGAGACTTCGAATTACACAACATGAGAAAACAACTTGCTTAAGAGCTCAGGTTGCAGGTCAAAGACTCCCAACTAATAGATTAAAGTCAGACAAGAAAAGGCACTATGTTCTTGACCCAGCATTAACTGACAAGCCTGCAGAGGTATGTGCCGCAGCCCCACCTTAGCTTTCAACCACACTTGCAAATATGTATCAGTATCCATTTCCTGATCATCTGCAGAGTGCTGTTGAATTAGTAAACCTCTCTGGACCCTACATTTAAATGACACCCCAACTATCTGCATGATGCAACTTTCGTTTCTCTAGAATAACCATTGTTTAGAAACTACTTAGAGATGCCCACACCTATACTCTAATAGTACTCATAGCATAGCAGTAGTATTTTTTAGTGTTTTTTTCCTAGACTTTGCCCCATAATTCTGAAAATATTAACTGGTATCAAGGAATATCAACAATAAAAACTTGAGTCCTTTTGTTTTGGAATTAGGGTTCTTTAATGTCACAGTTTATGGATTTTTTTTAATTACTTAATGATAATTAATGAAATGCTGTTTGAATTCTTCTGCTTCATTCTTTGAAGAGCCTTGTGGATGGAACACTGTAAAACAAAAAAGAACATTTATACAAATGAGGATGTGAATGTATCAGATACATTGAAAGGTTACATTGTCCGTAAGTATTTTTATATTATTTTTTGAGCAAGGGCACATAAAGGATTCACTCAGGTTGTTCATTAACTCTAAGACAGGAAAATCTTAATTTGACATTAATTCTTTTCTCTGTGTGAAAACATTTCTTACCTGGAATATATTGCCCCAGTTCTGCAAACTTAGGCCCAGGAATAGTGTTACTGTGTTGCAGCTTCTACTAAATCCATGGGTCTAGGGCTAGGCTTAAAGTTAAATCCATGTGTAAATGCAGAATGAGAATAAAATCCTAACCCAGCTGAAGTTGATGGCAAAATTCCCGTAGGCTATAGTGATGCCAGCATTTAATCACAGACTGTTCATATTAGAACACCTGCATCTAACAACCCTCCTTAAATTACTGCTTCAAATTCCGTTATTTTAAATAAGCAAAACTGCAGAGCCATTATTCTAATATTGCTGTATATACAAAAAAGACATAAAGTACATACTTCCATATTTTTATGAGGCACTCACAGTTTAATATACAAATTCTACATCCCTTAGTCACTAATACGGCAACACAATCCATTTACAAAATGACAGGAGGAAAAGATCACATGAGAGATGAGAGCTAAAAATACAAGCAGCTACACCTGTAATACTGAATAAGAGAAATAATAAGGGAGAAGGCAAAACTAAATTCCAGTTAAGTGTATAACCTGGGAAAAGAGATGAAGAAAATAAATACAATGTAGATAGAAGAAAACAAAGATCATCCTAAATCAAAAGGTCAACTGATACAGACCAAAGAGAAAAAGAACTGGTCAAAATCTACATTTTTTCCTGTATTTAATATAAGAGGAGAGCATGGAGCTCTGGGAGATAAATATTAATGAAGCTTTGGGAATATCGAGCAGCAGAAGTAACAAAAAGCAGGTAAAATAATATTTAGGTAATTTTAATATTTATGATTCAGAAAGTCAAAATCATATGCAACCAAAGGATCTTAAGGAATTGGCTGAGAAAGATCTGACAGACATCTTTGAGACCTCATGGAAAAAAGGTTAGGTACCAAAGAACAGAAGAGGGATGAATCTCAGGAAGCAGAAAAAGATAAAAAATTGAGAATTTCAAGCAAGTTCCTCCTATTCCCCACAAAGCAAAATACCACAGTAAATATATAACTAAATAGTGTATTATTTAATGCACAGCAACATCAGAGTGCAACATCAGAGCCATCAGTTTTGAGACTGTAAATTCTGTGTCTCTGTCCATCTTTCTGGTTAATGTCATTCAATCTCCACCACTGCTGGATAAAAACTGGTGAGTTTCAAAAAAACTCAACCCACATTATTTGAAAATAAACTATTTTCATACTAAACCTGAATATTTAGCTACAGGTTTGTAGAAACTGACAAGTTAAACAACAAAGTTAGAAAACAATCAAGATGGCTGTTCTCCAGGTTCAGCCTAGAGAAGAGAAGCCTCTGGGGAAACCTTATTGAGGACTTTTAATACCATAAGGGGCCACAAGAAATCTGGAGAGGGACTTTTTACAAAGGCATGTAGTGCCTGGACAAGGGGGAATGGCTTTAACCTGACAGAAGGGAGATTGAGATGAGATCTTAGGAAAAAATTCTTCCCTGTGAGGGTGCTGAGGTGCTAGCGCAGGGTGCCTAGAGCAGCTGTGGCTGCCCATCCCTGGCAGTGTTCAAAGCCAGGTTGGAGTGGGTTTGGAGCAACCTGCTGTAATGGAAGGTGCCCCTGCCCATGGCAGGGGCTAGAACAAGATTATCTCTAAAGTCCCTTCCAACTCCAACTGTTCTATGATTCTGTGAAATAAAATTGCTTAGAATTGCACATTTGTTTTAAAGTTCTTAAGTGCACAAGTTCAGTCCCAGCATAAATGACACTCATGGAAAACAATACAAGGTATGACATAAATCTTAGTAACTGTCTGTTTGAAACACATGATCTTGCCAAGATCCTTCTTTTCACTTAAAGTTTATTTATTAAGGTCACTATTCAAGGTATATTACTTTGTAGGATAACATTTTGGCATGCAAAGGCGATTCCTATCTTGTGGGCTTGCCACCACTATCTTTTCATCCCATTCACAAATTGTTCACCTACTGGATTAGAAACCACTAGGAGTTTGACACTTACTCCTACCAGAAGTTGTTCCAGTATGTCACTTCCTCAGTGACTAGAATCATCCTTCTAATTTCAAGCTAAAAACTGTGCATAGGCAATGTGAAACTATCCATTATGAGTAATACTTTTAATTTCAGTAGCTACTACTTTTTATGTCTGATGTTTGTCTCTCTGGAGTATTTGAAAACATTAATCAGAATCTCTCAGTTTTGGTGGCTAAACAAGTAAAATTCTTTATATGTTCTCTAGTAACATTAGTAATCCTGTTCTTTCAGCCTGTGATTCTCTGCCATATTCAAGATCCGGTCTTTACATCACTGTCTAAGTGCAATAATATTTCCCATGCCCTCGATCCATCCTAAGATACTGTTTTTCTTTCTTACTATTTTGCAGTGATCCTTACATTTATCCTGAATTGATGAAGAGTCCCTGATCTCTTTTTGTGGACTTCCGTCAGGTAGAAACCAAAACTCTTCTTTATATCTCTGAACTCATGATTTCAGAGCATGCAATATTAACTCCCATTTTATTTGTATTTCTGTGATCATCAAATCACCTAAGTTGTCCCAGATGATATACTGGTCCTCTCCTGTATTGATTCTATCTCCCAATTTTCTGTTTTCAGGAAATTTCATTACCACATTTTTTCTTTCTATGTCATGCTCATTAATGAAATATTAAATCAGCCTTTGAAAAACTCCATTAACTCTTCTCCTTTCAGTGCTTGCACTTTAAATTGTTATCTCTTCTTTAGCTGTTTCTTTCCCTACTTTAGATTTCTTTTACTATTCCCCAACTTCTCTTGCTTAACCAGTAATTTCCCAAATGGTATTATATCAAAAACCTCTATGAAATCCAGATAAACGAGACCTACTTCATTTCCTTTGTCAAAAATCAGTTCCTTTATCTGAGAGAAAATATCAGATGTTACTAAAGTTACATTTTGCTGAGTATATTTGGATATATTTGTTTTTCTTCTGCATTTTGATGCAACTTACAGTAACATTCTCAGTTTCAAAAACAACTACATGCTGCACTTATCCACTATCTGCATGCTGTTCAAATTTTCATGAGGATTTTAGTATGCAGAGGCAGTGCTCATGCTTATCAGCTGCATTAACACAATGGCTCTTTTGAAGTCATTACAGTTGATCGTGCCAATGATCCATGGATTATATACTTTTATAAGGTCTGATGCACTTGCAAACAAAAGGTTTTTTCCTTTGCATTTCTGTTTCTCAAGAGACATACTTTCTCTCTCTTACCCCCCCCAATCATCCTTTGATACCAATGCAAAGCAACCAAACAAAAGAAATCAAGCAACAGATTTTCTACCTGTGATGATATGATGAATACACTTAATCTTGGAACAGAAAAGTGATTTCTGACTTTTTTATATGTTCTTTGTGGCTGCTTTTCTCTGCTTCCATAGTACAGAAAGGCCTTGACCCACTCTCAGGATCATAAGCATACATGCAAATTTAGTCCCTTTTTTAACCGTGCCTCCAAGACATAAACTGTTCCCTGAGGAGAGCACAATGTGGTTTTTTGTCTTTTGTATCGTGTGTTTCTACTTATCCCTGATTCTCACCATTCCCAAATAAAACTGTATTCTGAATCACGTCTGTGTTACCATCCACCAGTGCTCCTGCTCCATCCTGATAACCATGGCCTCTGGAACTGAGAAAGGAGACTTAGACAATGTCTAATGATGTAGATTATTTAAGGTACTTGGGAATTTGTCCTGCCTAATGGTAGTTTTCAGACCATGCCTTAAAGTTGGGAAAAATTGAGAAGGGAATACAAGAGGAATGATACCTTCAGACAGATTTCCATGCTTATCTGCAGACAAGACACCTGTGAGGATCTCAGGGAAAAGGACATGCTGGAATAAACCAGATTAACCAAAAAGTAATCCCTGTGCTGAGTGGAAAGACTAATTAGCATTAGTTACACTGCTTGATTTACCTGTCTCTTAAACTGAAGCCTCCGATTGTCCCCACTATATTCATACAAGTTCCTTGCCTAACCCCTTGTCTTCTGGATAAACCCAATTCGTTTGCTGGGCAGAGAGACCCTAATATAGACTAAAGGGCAATGTTGTATGGTGTAGACACAATACAGTCTGAGACAAGTTTTATACCTTCCATGTGATGCAGAGCTTCTGTGGTGACATCCATCTTCACACTCTCACTTCATCCCAGATTCAGTGCAGATACAGGCAGCCTGCACCAGAAGTCATTAACTCTGCTCACTGTGTGCACAAGACAGTTACTATGTGGTGTTACCCGCTGTGCATGTAGTAAAGGAAGTATTAATGTAACCAAAGACGCTGGCTAGCTATAGGGGGACAGTGAAGTTTAATGAAAACAAAGCAAAGCATCTGGAGGAGCTCAGGTAGGGTTTCATCATACGCAAAACAAACAAAAAACCTGCAAACCAAATGCCAGCTCCTTCAAAATACAGGTACTGAATCTGCAGTGATATGTCTGAAGATAATTAGTTAGAACATCAAGGAAGATCCCCATAAAAAGCTCTGCTGCAAGTTGCTTAAAAGAGAAAATGTGATTTAACAAAAGAGCTTTAACATCCTTGCAAATCACATTTTGTAGTCTCCTCACCAAAGGGTGAAGGCTGTGTTTGTAACATGCCTGTGAGCATGTTCCAAACACAGACCTCCTGTGGAACCACAGAAGTGAATCTTACTTTCCCTGAGCCTTTGTTACTTATCTGTAAAATGGGTAACGCATTCTCCCTTTCTCCGTCCTTTATCTAGTCTGTTTAGTTGTTAGTTTCATTAAAGAAAAAATTGCCTCTCACAACAAGGGAGAAAGAGTGCAGGCTCAGTAATAATAACACTGAGACCTAGATGTTGTCTGACAAAGGAAGATGGTTTCCTCTTTGTCTCCTTGCTCATCAGCCAGGAGTATCAGGATGTGCAACCCATACAAGTCAGTGATTTTATATAATGGAAGGCTACATAGTTGAGTAACCACAGGGGCATTCAGTGGCTTTTACCAAAGGATATAAAAAGCATTTGAATTAGGAGCAACTGACATTCAGGATCTCCAACAGTACAGGTAATATGGGCTTGTAAAGGAATTAGGAAGTAACTCTGAAGTAGAAAATTGTGCAAAGTACTGACCAGAAAAAGAATATATGAGGACTATTGTCAGTAAGTTCTTGAAGTCATCATCACAGTAACCTTGAAAAAAGTGCCACACTTGCCAAAATGTATCAATGGGAAGAAGAAAACACAGAGGCAGGGAATAATAATGAATAATAATGAAAAGACTGTAAAATCTTGTGTATAGAAGCATATAAAGTCTCATTTATAGAAGCATATAAAATCTAGTTCCATCTGCAGTATTGCAGTATGCTTTGACTACCTTATCATGTATGTGATGCTATCAGTCATAGAATGATACAATAGTTAAGGTTGGAAAGGACCTGAATATCATCTGGTTTCAACCCCCTGCCATGGGCAGGGACACCTCCCACTAAACCATGCCACCCAAGACTCTGTCCAACCTGGCCTTGAACACCCCCAGTGATAGAGCATTCACAACTTCCCTGGGCAACCCATTCCAGTGCCTCACCACCCTTACAGGAAAGAATTTCTTC